>ML836345.1:0-22102 GCA_009831015.1 Picea engelmannii | reverse complement strand
TCCTCGCGATTCTCGCACCTCCCGACGGTTCAGACTGCGGGAATTCTCAAAGATTTCCGCACCTCTCGATAGAGCAGCCTGCGGGAATTGTGAAGGACGTACGCACCTCTCGTGTATACCGCCTGCGGGAATGTCTCGTTTGTTCGCACCTCACGCTAATTCCTCCTGCGGGAATTTTTCGCTTTTCTCCACGCGGAAGGGCTGAGTAGTATGTCCCCGCACCCTACCAGAGGAGAGACCTGCAAACCTCTCCAATTTCCGCACCTTCTCCTCGCGGCTCTGATACCAAGATAAAATATGCGAGGCAAACACACACGGTGAGGCTATGCTCACTTCTTGATATTAAACGAAGACGGATTACATCCTTATATAGGAAAAGACTCTCCCGAGTCGACTACATGCAAACCAAAAGACAACTAGATAACTGACTCTTAACTCTTCTAACTGGCTCTTATAACATGCGCTTATTACTGGAGTTATCAACTAGATAACATCTCCATTACTTTCAAGTATATTTGTATGGCACAATTAGTCAGATCACCGGAAGCGCATCTCGACATTCTTCACAGCACAATAAATGGTACTCTAATCCAACTTTGTATGAGCAAGTTATGAAGTTTTAAAAATTTAAAACATCCTTCAATAGTGTTAGCATAGGTCCGATTCTCACCTTGACTTGAGTAAAAGGTTTGTGTTTCAAATTGTTTTAAAGTTAATCTTTTAAATTTAAATAATTTAAATTCAATCTAAATAATTTAAATTCAATCTAAATGAAAACTGTTTAAGTGTAAAATTATTTAACAAATGAAATCATTCTTAATAAATGCCAAAACTATTTTATATATATATTATAAAGACATTGTTCGTGTAAATGAGTCCGAGTGGGTACAACTATTTCTACTTTCTGTAGCCAAGAAACTAAGTAATCTAGCCTTCATCAGCGACAAACATCGGCAACAAAAAAAGAAGTCATCGGCAAAGTTGAGAGGAAGTGCTCCGAAACCCATCGGAAACAATGAGAGGAAATACTCAGAAACCCATCGGAGGCATGAGAGAAACAACTCCGAAACCCATCGGCGAAGTTAATTTAAACTGCTCGGAAGTCATCGACGAACATGAGAGCAACAGCTCCGAAGTCATCGGCAAAGATAAAGGGAAGTGCTCCGAAACCCATCCGAGGAAATGAAAGGAAAAGCTCCGATAAACCCCGCATATACGAACCAAACTCCCTCGAAGTGCCCCGAGCACTTGCCATTAAGTCTCTTGAGAGAATGTTTATGCAACGTAAATTGCGAACGGTGGTTTGAGGAAATATTGAGCCTTGAATCATGGTTTTGGAAGGAACCCTAAGTTTTTAAAAATCAGCGATTGGGCATTCGTCCGGGATGTCTGATATGTTATTACTGCGGCCTTCTTCTGGATATATCTCTCTCTCTATCCAAAAATATCAACAATATCCAAGCCTTATATTAAAAGGGATCGAACTGTTAAAACTGCTGAACTACATCCTCACCCGTCCGTTCTGGACTTTTCAATAGTGTTATCATTCACTCCATGGTTATGTCCGGGGAAGAGATCTTGGTCAGTCATCCACGGTTCGAGTTGGGGTGAGGTAGGAGTGTGAGGAGGGACCTATTGCCCCCAATGATGATCATCTCCCATATTGCAATTATGCACAAGCACGGTCGCACAATTGAGATTGTTCGAGAAATAATGGAGAAATTAGAATGTTGTTAGAAAGATGTTATTGAGTTATTACGTACTTGCATAAGTTTGATATGATATGAGAGTGGTTTGAGATCCTATTTTATAGAAATTTGAATTTGTTATAAAGTCAGTTTGTCGTTCTACAACTATAATTATATATGTAATGGATTTCTAATCAATAAGATATAGAATATGTGAGCGTAGTCTCACTTGGCCTCATTGTTATTATGTGTGGTTAATCTCTGTTTTCAAGTTGGTATCAAGCCATTGCCAGAGAAGGCAATATACGACCTTGCGACCTGTGTGAATTTGTTTGTTGCTGAACCGTGTGAAGGCTGGGTGTCTTTGAAAGTTCGTTGTGAAGTACGCGGATTATAATCTGTTGTGGGACCCTAGGTAAGTCGCTGCTGGTGGAAGAACGAGCTATATGCGACATAAGATTTTCTGTCTAGGCATGCAATTTTTGGCAACCTGCTAAAGAGAGGCGATTAGAATTTGAACGAAAAGAATCGTGGAAGCCAACGTAAAGGTTGAAGTTGTGAAAGAGTAAAGGTCTTTGATCCAAACGTTTTGCAGTAGCCACAAAAGTGACGCGATCTGTGAATAATGGGACTTGGTTGAACCTGTCTATGCAGCAGGCGCGACTTGTTTTGTTTGCTGGTACGTTCATTTGTGAACCCATCAAGAAAGAGTGTGACTTGGTTCGCCAGGAGAAACTTACAGCTAAAGGAGATGAGCCCTGCCCATTTCGATTCGCACGCGTATCAGTTGTGAAGATCTTGTGAAGAAAGTATTGAAACCATCGAAGATAGAGCGCTTGCCTGCCAAAGGAGCGGCCAAAACGAGAGACGACTGAGGCGATCTGCGAGCGGTGCACCTGACATAAAGTGCGATCTGCAATTATGTGCCATCACTAGTGTTGAAGTTCACGTGGAGCAAATGAGGAGTCGCCAAGATCGTGAGCGCTTAGTGTTTTCCCATTGCCATCATGTGACCTGTAGAATCTTTCCTTTCCTTTCCTTCCTTGGTATTGATGTGTGCCTAAGCGTTGGAGGAGAGGGGCTTTGAGAGCTTGAGAGCTTCAAGGTTTGAATGATCCTAGGTAAATGCCATTTCAGTTCATTTATGGTCACCTCAATTGCTGCTTGGAGGAGTTGATATGTTCGTGAAATGTAGCTTTGCAAGAGCTGATCCAAAGAGGTTGTTTTTTGAATCACAGTCTATGCCAGAGGAAAAGAAGGTGAAATTTGAATGCACCAAGTTGAAGGGTCACACCATGACCTGGTGGGATCATGTGTAGAAAGATAGAGAAAAAAGAGGAAAAGACAAAATTAGGACTTGGAGCAAGATGAATTTTTTTTTGCGAGAAATTGTTTTTCCTCTAGACTATGCCCGAACACTTTTTCGTAGATTTCAGAATTGAATCAAAACCTGTCCGCCATGGAGGAACTCAAAAACAAGTTTTATGAGTTGTCCATTTGTGTGGATCACTAGGAAACTAATGCGCAGATGGCTGCAATGTATGTGAATTGTTTAAAATTTTCTATTCAAGATGAACTAAGCATGCATAGGGTTCACAACGTGGAATAGGCATACCAATTAGCCTTAAAGGCCGAGTAAAACAAAAATCAACAATTTTATGAAAGGAATAGAGGAGCAAGGAGGGGTACATCATTTTCCTCATGGGGTGGTTTTAACTATGGAAGAGGTGGATCATCCCAAGGAGATGAGAAAGTAGAAGATACTCGACAAGGTAACCTAAATCAACCACAAGGAAGATGATTTTAGAGGGGTAGAGGGTATGGTGGTGGCAGAGGAGGACCTTATGTTTGTTTCAGTTGTGGTGTATAGGGTCATCCAGCATTTGAATGCCCAAATTATAACATGCAAGAGAAGAAGCAAGGACAACAACCTAGTTTGAACTTGGTCCAAGCTGAGAATGAAGAAGAAGGAGTTGAATCTGAAGTCTCGCCTAATATGGGGGAGAGTCTCATGATACAGAGGTCATTGGTGATTTCCGAGAAAGATCAAAGGAAAAGTAGCAGCAATAAATATTCTTGGCTTCAGACAAATATTTTTTGAACCATATGCACTTTTAGGGGAAAGGTATGCCAAGTTATTGTTGATAGTGGTAGTTGTGAGAATATGGTTTCCAAAGAGATGGTAGATAAGTTGAAATTACACTATGAAACACATTCCCATCCTTATCGAATTGCATGGTTCAAAAAGAGGAATGAAGTCACCATTAATAAAATATGTTTGATCAAGTTTTCCATCGGTAAGACTTATAAATATGAAGTATGGTGTGATGTCATTATGATAGATGCATGTCATCTGTTATTGGGGAGGCCTTGGCAATATGACAGAAAAGTCATGCATGATGGAGGAAAGAATACCTACACCTTTTAGAAGGATGGATCGAAAGTCATCTTATTGCCCCTCAAGTATGAAGGGAAAATTGAGAATATGATGTCAGAAAGAGATTTTGTTAAGGAAACAAGGAAACATGTTTCTGTTGTGCATTAATAGTGCAAAAAACAACCATGGAAGATGAACCAATTCCTACTGAAGTGGCCAACTTACTAGAAGAATATGTTGATGTTATCCCTAATGAACTACCTGATGGTATTCTTTAAAGAGGAATATTCAAAATCACATTGATCTAATCCTAGTATCATCTTGACCTAATCAGGCAGCCTATAGGATCAGTCCTACACAACATGCAGAAATAAACCGACAAGTGGCAGAACTTATAAATAAAGGTTTGGTAAGAGAAATCATGAGTTCCTTTGTTGTACCATCGTTGTTGACTCCCAAAAAGGTTAATACTTGGAGGATGTGCACAGATAGCAGAGCAATCAATAAAAATACCATTAAATATCGGTTTCCTATATCGCACTTGGATGACATGATGGATGTGCTAGCCGAATCTAAATATTTTACTAAGATTGATTTGCGAAGTGGATACTACCAGATTCGGATTAACGAAGGGGATGAATGGAAAACTACCTTCAAGATCATGGATGGACTATATGAATGGATGGTGATGCCATTCGGGCTATTCAATGCACCTAGTACTTTCATGCGGTTGATGAATACTGTGCTTTGACCTTATATTGGTAAGTTTTTTTTCATTTATTTTGATGACATCCTAGTTTTCAGTAATAACAAAGAAGATCACTTGCAACATTTAAAAATTGTATTGGATGCATTGAGAAAACATCAACTTTATGCAAACCTGAAGAAATGTAGGTTCCTACATGAAAGTTTGGTGTTTTTAGGTTTTGTCATCTCGACAAAAGGAGTCAAGATGGATTCAGAGAAGGTCAGAGCAATTTGGGAGTGGCCTAGTCCTAGGAGCACAACAGAGGTAAGAAGTTTTCATGGGTTGGCTACCTTTTACCGAAAATTTATTCGAAATTTTAGTAGTATTGTAGCACCCATAACATATTGCACCAAAGGAAATACATTCATGTGGACCAATGAAGCTGCGGAAATTTTTAAGTTTCTAAAGAACAAAGTAACTGAGGCACCTGTATTAGCCTTACTGGATTTTGATAAAGTGTTTGAGAAAGACTGTGATGCGTCACATGTAGGCATTGGAGTTGTACTTAGCCAAGTAGGTAGACCAATTGCATTCTTTAGTGAAAAGTTGAATGATGTAAGAAAGAACTACTCCACATATGATGTAGAATTTTATGCAATTGTGAAAGAATTGCAACATTGGAGGCATTATTTAGTGCCGAAAGAGTTTTTGTTATTCACTAATCACATTGCATTAAAATATGTAAACACACAAAAGAAATTGAATAGTAGACATGCAAAATGGATCTCTTTATTACAAGGCTACACCTTTGTTTTGAAGCACAAATCAGGATGATAGAATCAAGTTGCATATTCTTTGATTCGGTGCACTGTTGATTTGAAAACCATGGAAAATCAAGTAATTGGGGTTGCTACATTAAAGGATCTCTATGCATTTGATAATTATTTTCGAGAGATTGTGGAACAGTTGAAGAATCTAGTCATTGGGAACATGGATCTAAATCAGGGTGAATATTTTATGCAAGATGGTTACCTATCCAAAGGAAAACAACTATGCATTCTAATTGGTTCAATGAGGGAAAATATTATCATATATCTTCACAATAGTGGTTTGACAGGACATTTTGGAAAGGATAATATGCTAGCCTTAATCGAAGATAAGTATTACTGGCCGAAGATGAAAAAGGATATAACCATGTATGTGGCATGGTGTAGGATTTTCCAAATGGATAAAGGACACTCACATAACACATGGTTGTATATGCCATTACCAGTGCCCACAAGCCCATGGACAAACCTGAGCATGGATTTTGTGTTGGGGCTCCCAAACACACAACGAGGTAATGATTCTATTTTTTTGGTTGTTGATAGGTTCTCTGAAATGGCTCATTTCATTACTTGCAAGAAAACTAGTGATGCATCAAGGGTGGCATATTGTTTTTTTCAAAAGTTGTTCTGCCACATCCTCACGACAAGGGCCCAATAAGTCACCACACCAAGTAGAGTGAACCTCCTTCGACTGCATGAATATATGCTTCAATTGCACGAATATGCTATCCTCGCACAACGAGTCTTTTAGATATTCCACTAACTGGACCTCCCCCACAACGGAAACCTAACGCCCTTCTGATTCCATGTGGCTCGCCGCCACTGGTCCCCGACACTGGATCATCCTGCAAAAAAACTCTCCAAATATTAATTTTGATTGAAGATCAACATGAATCTATATTAATTATATGCATAACTTTGGATTAAGAATAAAACTAGTTATTATTATTATTTTATTTTATCATAATTATTAATATATATAAAATGGACTCGTCAATTGAGTTTAGCCCGAATGGTTTGCGTTAATGGGTGTTTTTCTCCACTTAGGTTCAATTCTCGTTGAGCTCAAAAAACCTTGGCTTTCTAGTAAAAACAAATCCAATAATTTTTTTAAAGAAATGTTCAACTACAAATTGTTTTAATATCAAATCACTAAAATTAAATAAAACCACACAATTACTTCAAATTTATAGGTTAAATTTAGTTTTTTAAAACTACTTTTAATATAACATGTTTGTATATGATGTAAACAATATTGGTATATTGTATTTTATGGGATCATTGAAAAAGGAAAGATGTGAAAAGAATTATGCTTTTATATTTCCATGCTATTTGGATTAGTTGTCCATGTAAATTGTTTATTTAAATTTTTAGTATTAAACATATACATACTTCTCAACACCCTTAGTTTAGAAATATTAAAGATGCCATTATTTTTATAAATATAAAATGAATTATTTTTAATTATTTATATATATTATAATTATTTATTTAATTATTAATAATATATATATATATATATATATATATATATATATATATTCTACAAATATTAAAAATTATATTATTTTCATAAATATAAAATTTATAACATATAATTAATTATTTATTTACTAATTTCATTTAATTAATAATATAATATTTTATCTAGAATAAAAATTGGTAATATAATATTTTATATAGAATTACAATATACATGAAAATATAATATTTTATATAGAATTACAATATACATGAAAATATAATATTTTATATAGAATTACAATATACATGAAAATATAATATTTTATATAGAATTACAATATACATGAAAATGTATAGATAATTACAAACACCATTTTAAATTATGAAAAAAAGGACTTTATAAATTACAAATTATGTTACATAATTAAACATCAATGTTTACATCCACAATCATTATTTAACAATATTGACATGTTTATATATCTTTATTAATCATTATGTAACAATATTGACATGGTTATATATCTCTATCAATATTATATAGGAGTATAGCATTTTTTTCTATTCATATGGTAAATCTTCTAATCTAGAGGGTCCCAATTATTTAGGGAGTTGAAACACCCCATCAAAGGCTTGTGGCTTTTTGGGAGGCACCACCCAACATCTGGCTTTATTCCACACTACAAAAACAAAAATTGCTCCTCCAAATCCAATTCCCAATCCCATTGCCAAAGCCATCAATGACATAGTTTCTTCCATGCTACTAAGCCATCCCAGTGTAGGCTTACCACTCTTACTAATACTATTTCCTTCAGTCTTTGGTCTTTCATTTTTATTGCATGTATCTATAGGACACCCATATAAGCACTTATTCCTTTGAAATGAAGTTGCATTAAAAGTGGAAAATTGTGTTCCTGTTGGGATTGGCCCACATAGGTTGTTAGATGAAACATCAAAAACACCCAGTTCAAGTAATTTAGAGAGCTCTTGAGGAATCTCTCCACTCAAATTATTTTTAGCCAAATATAATTGCTCCAAAGTAGATATCTTACTAAGAGATGTAGGGATTGGTCCTCCGAGTTGATTCCCAGATAAATTTAATAATCTCAAGATGCTCATATTTCCTATGCTTGTGTGTATTTCTCCATTAAGATTATTGTTAGATAAATCAAATATAGTGTTTATAGGCAACACATATGTCAATGTGTATTCACTTCCTTTTATGTCAAATGTCACTTCCTCATAAAATATTGTTTTATCCAAAAAATATGCATTAAGGGAAATTCACTCAGATGATGTTACTCCATCAACATGCGCAGATTCATTGATTTTAAATCTAGAGAGTCTCTCAATATTAGAGGGTATTTTTCCACTAAATTTATTGTTGGATAAATCCAACATATACAACTTGGTAAGATTAGTGATATGTTTAGCTTGTGGCTTTTTGGGAGGCACCACCCAACATCTGGCTTTCTTCCATACTACAAAAACAAAAATTGCTCCTCCAAATCCAATTCCCAGTCCCATTGCCAAAGCCATCAATGACATAGTCTCTTCCATGCTACTAAGCCATCCCAGTGTAGGCTTACCACTCTTACTAATACTATTTCCTCCAGTCTTTGGTCTTTCATTTTTATTGCATGTATCTATAGGACACCCATATAAGCACTTATTCCTTTGAAATGAAGTTGCATTAAAAGTGGAAAACCGTGTTCCTGTTGGGATTGGCCCACATAGGTTGTTAGATGAAACATCAAAAACACCCAGTTCAAGTAATTTAGAGAGATCTTGAGGAATCTCTCCACTCAAATTATTTTTAGCCAAATATAATTGCTCCAAAGTAGATATCTTACTAAGAGATGCAGGGATTGGTCCTCTGAGTTGATTCCCAGATAAATTTAATAATCTCAAGCTGCTCATATTTCCTATGCTTATGGGTATTTCTCCATTAAGATTATTGTTAGATAAATCAAATATAGTGTTTATAGGAAACACATATGTCAATGTGTATTCACTTCCTTTTATGTCAAATGTCACTTCCTCATAAAATATTGTTTTATCCAAAAAATCTGCATTAAGGGAAATTCACTCAGATGATGTTACTCCATCAACAGGCGCAAATTCATTGATTTTAAATCCAAAGAGTCTCTCAAGATTAGAGGGTATTTTCCCACTAAATTTATTGTTGGATAAATCCAACATATACAACTTGGTAAGATTAGTGATATGTTAAGGAATAAGACCATGAAGATTATTATAAGCAACAATTAAAACTCTGAAGTGAATGCTTCCTGTGAAATTATTCCAACGAAGACCTAGAAAAGTTAGTTGAGTCAAATTAGCAATAGCTTTAGGTATGCTCCCTGTGAGGTGATTGAGATCAAGATCTAATAAGGAAAGGGGAAGGCGGAATATATTGATGTGTAGAGAACCCGATAGCAGATTGAAGTTGAGGTCAAGGTGTCGGAGGAATTTAAGGTGCAGAAACTCTGGTGGAATTCTTCTTGTCAAGCTATTGTTAAAAAGAATCAAACTGTTCAGTAAAGAGAGGTTACCAAGAGAAGGTGAAAGGGTACCTTCGAGACTTGATCCACGGAATCAAACTGTTCAGTAAAGAGAGGTTACCAAGAGAAGGTGAAAGGGTACCTTTGAGCCTTGATCCACGAAGGTCTATGGCAACAACTCTTCTACTGTGTTTTCTGCAGAGAATACCATATGTTTTTCTAGAGTCTGTACTTAAGGCTTAGAAGTACAATGTCTAGGCATCCGAAAGTGAGTAAGGGGTAGAGAAGGAAGAAATGTCAACCTTCGGCAAGGGAAGCTAGGGTTGATTTATAGGTTGTTGTCTAGCTTCCAACTGTTCCCGGATGTTTATGTCCCTTTCAATTGCTGCCCACGAACGTTCGAGTTCAACCTGGGTAGTGGTTGTTTTAAGAATAGTATAAAAAAGATTCAAGGAAATATGTGTTTGATCTGATAGTCCGGGTTGGATATTAGGCTGTCTTGTCACAGGGATAGTCATAGAGGAACAAAATAATAAGAAAATCTCAATACTTTTTAGATGCTGTCTCGATTTCAGTCGTATAAAGGAGAGTTATAGCTCCGATAGTGAAAACATGATGCAAACCAAAGGCCCTTTCCTGTAACTGAGTTATATTTTAATAAATGTGTATGAGGTGTAAGAAAAGCATTAAGCTGTCTATCATGTAAGGCTCCTATCAAGGGAGAATCTCACTTATAAACAGAAGAAGAAAAAAGATAAAGAAATAACCTGATGAAGCATAAAATATATATAGAAATCTAAAATGTTCACTAGTCTTATACCTGCTGATAGCCGGTATAGAGGAAAAATGGTAAACAATATAAAAAACTAAAATTTATTCACTATAGTAGAGGTTGTACTAAATTATAGCGAAACATTCATTAGATACATATATGAAATGAAATGAAATATGAAATATAAGGAAACAAACTCATAACACAGTCGTGATAGAATCGAGAATCTTCGGATTTGCTTTATATTAATTCTCGAGGGAGAAAAATCTCTATTTCAATCAACCCAAAAAGGTCCAGCCCTTTGTTCCTTCCTTATATTGTATATTTATATAGATTTACATATGATGGAATCTCAATCATTCTAGGATTTTCAGTTACAACAAGAAGGAGATCAATTGTTTCATTTCTTTATCCTATGTCTTTATTTTGTACCAGAAGCCTGCCCTCTTGCATGCTCGATACAAGTGACACATTTTTCCACTAGTCGAGATATCAACCTTGAAGGTTCCGCTTGACAATTGGCCTAAAAAATGTAACAATCTCTGACTAATTGCGACAACCTTTCTTCCATCCGTCGGTCTAGGGTGTCAATAGCGCACAATTGCACACTTGGTTTAATAACCCATTTATCTATTTGAACTATGTCTGCCAGAGTTACTTGTGAGACTTCGACCGAATCTCTTTCTTCTTTCTCATTTATATCAAGTGAGAGTTTCACCATATTCATTTGGATCAGCGTCTCAGCATTACTCTCGCTATCAATGCCTAACATATTTCCATCTATAGAACCAAAAGCCTCTTCACAACATTTCCTTACCTTCTTGGCTTACAGTTTTCCTTCTGATATGCTGCGTTCCCATTCTTTCAACAAAATATTACCTCGGGTCTGTTCCAAAATGGAAAACTTAGAACTTTTTCCCGATTCCTTGTTTGTTGTAGCTATTACAGCCTCTTGAAATGCAACCCGAGCTGCTCCAGCTTCTCTCTCTCTGACAGATAAGTTTTCTAATACTTGATCAATAAGAAGACAATTGTCCCGAATCGTCTCTACCTTGGAAAGTAAACTTCGTTGGGCTGCAGAAACCCTGCTCTGAATCTCCATAGCCTGGGACTGGAATATCCCGATATTTATAACTTGTCTTTCGACAAACTCTATTCTAACCTGTAGCTACCCTATCAAGTCTTTTTGTTGGCCTACCTATATTTGACTAGTTTGAGCTACCAGCTCTGCTTGTTCAAGCTTAGCTTTGATCAGCTCAATTTCCTTTTTATCGACCATCCTTGCTTGTTCTATTCCTGTGTTTTCCTGGTCTTTAGCAGCTTCTTCTGCTATGGCTAGTTTAGCTTCTAAGGTTTTGATGAGGCGATTTTTTCGCTTCAGCTGATTTTTCAAAACCCCGACTGAAAATTGGTTTGTCGTAGCATACGCCCCTAATGTTCCGGCTATTTCTATCACGAATTATTCCTTCTTCATATCTTTCCCATCGGTCAACACCTTGAACTTCTTGGCTGTTGATCCCTCTTCTTGATAGAATTCTCTTTTTACCATAGCTTTTCTCTTTTTATCAAAAAAGAACTTATTTGGCGGAAGCTCTTCCATCCTTATAGGTCTCAATTCTTCATTGAAAATCCACCCTGCGTCTATGTTCCCCTTAGTTGACTGTAAGGGAGTAATGGAGGCGATGGGATTTCTGATTTTCTTAGATTATTGGCCAGGAGTGGCATCTGGAGTCGGCTTTTTCGACGGATCAGGAGTTTTCATTTCTGGTTTCAGACTCCCAGTTTGCTCTCCCTTTTCCTAGTGTTTTTCTTGTCTGGGTGCTGTATCTTTGGAGCCTTCGGCTTCTTTTTGCTGCACCTATGTTGTTATTAGATTCTCACCCCGCAATACTGGGGGAAGACAACTTCGTCGATGTTCTTGGAATTTTAAAACATCGGCCCTCTCTTCGGGTGCCATGGCTTGTATCCGAGCCAAAACCTCGGCATAAGATCTCGTGTTTCGGAAAATGTTATCCGAGGGCAAATTTTCATGTTTGAACCTATTAAGCCCCCAACTGGCTAAGTGATTACTTACGACCCTCTGTGGATCGTGCTTTTTGAATTCGACATGAACCAATTTAAGGTCCTCCAGGGCTGTTGCCTCAGCTTTAGCATGCTTGAAATCTAACAAAGAATAGGAACTTAAATGAATAGGAAAAGGTGGCCATACCTTATTAGAATATCCCTTAAGATCCTTGCTTACGCCACCGATTACGATTTGTCTAGAAATCTCACGGCAAGCCAGCCTATCGGGTATGAATAAAGGCAAGGCATTCGGAGGAACAAAAGTGCCAAAAACCCTGAGATATGAAAATTCTGCTTCCACGTACCAGTCGTCTATACTGCTCAGATTTACCATGATACTGTCTGAGATCCTGGGTGGCGGGTGGCCGAAGATAGTGACATGCAGTGGTACCATCACCTAGTTAAATATTTCATACACAAAATCTGAGGCTTTGTCTTCCCACAACTTTGAATGGTAGATGTGAATGGGCTCAGCCTCCGATGGAGTCCAGCTCCAACTCATCAGGGGAAAAGGTGTCAGAAAACACACGACGTCCATGATATACGCAGACATAAAGAATGAAGCAATCTTTCTGCTCTCCCTCTACGCTCGATACTCTGTAACTCAACTAGTCAAACTATCAAATAGTAGTTTAGCCCAGTCGAAGGAACAGCCTTCGGCGACCATGTGAATTAGAGACACCCACTGAAGGAAACAATGTGGGGTGTCCTCTCTCCCATATAATCTGTAGGTCATCATAGCGATATATTTGAACTGTGGTTCCAGAGAAGCTATTGAATATATACCATTACTGTCCGCCCTGAACTTCGTAGGGTGTGAAACCCAATCTTTGATTAAACCAGACATAGTCTTGTCATATTGCACACATTCCTTCTGTTTAAAATTCTCCAGGAATTCGGCATTGTAAACAAAGTCCGACACGACTGGCAACTTGTACATAACCTACAATTGTTCGGGTCTGAAAGTCCCAATGGTGACCCTCTGCTCGTTGACGATGGTTCTGGTTGGTATATCTACATGGTCTAATCCCCACCGGATCATATCGTAGTAAGGGAGCAGATGTGGCCTAGCCGCTACTTTATGCATTTGAGCCTGGACGACGATCTTATACTTGGTGATCAGGTCGTCTTTTTCATTTTCACTGGAATCCTCCGAAACATCTACCAATTTAGACTGTAGAACTTCAAAAATATATGATCAGGTCCTGACAGAGTCGACACTTCAAGGTGAAGTATCAGAAATGTTGTCTGAACCTTGTCCTGAAACCTCAACATTGGCATTAGACACTTTTCCCAGGGCCATGCCGGGGGATTCTACTTTAGCTCTCCTGCGATAAAAATATGTATACATACAGAAATTAGTTCGCTCGCAAAAAGTTGGCGCTGCGTAGAATAGAAAACAAATTAAAAATCCATGTCTTTGACTATTTAAAACTAGGTCGTCCTTAGGGACAGAACGGTCAAATCGTTCTTAAATATAAATTTAGCAATAAAAACCAAACCCTTACTTGTCAATTCACCTCATTTCTAATTAATGTCATAAATTTTGACAGTTCGTAATGCAAGTTGGCACAAAGAAAGTTTAAAATCGCCTCAGAGATTGTGCATATTAATTTTCGTATTAAAAAAAATGAAAATGTTGGCTTAGCTTAATTAATCAGGCTTTTTTTAAAATGTTAATTAATCTTTCGGCATTCGCCTCATCTGGAGTTTTCACTTTAACCCTTTACAGCTCTAAAACCCGAGATTGCGACAATTAGTTTTGGTTAATACAAAACGTAACTAGGATTAAGTGTTTAATTAATTACGTTTTTATTTATATCGCAACTTCGCGACTCGGGGCTTCGAAGGTATAGCTCTCGAAAGGCTCGTATGTTGAGTTGCGAAATCACGAGATCGTGATGATATGATCTAATTAAAAGAAAGACAAAACCAGATTAAGTGTTTAATTAATTACGTTTTTATTTATATCGCAACTTCGCGACTCGAGGCTTCAAAGGTATAACTTTTGAGGGAAAACACGTCGAGTTGCGAATTCCCAACAGAGCTTAACCGCGGCTAAACTTTTTACCTTTAACATTAACCCGGGTTACTAAAACAAGAATCTCGCGGTTTCAGCCATCGAGGTTACGACGATAACACTTTTGGAGCTAGCAAACGTCGAGACACGAAAACCCAATGATGCTTAACTGTGGTTTAGAGTATTTTTACTCTCGGTAATGATATGGGTAAACTTTTTTAAAATTAGTTCGCCGTTTCGCCCCTCGGGACTTGTAAACTACATGATCTATAACTCCGGACATGCGACATCCCGAGGTAAAAAGGAGAGACTCGTTTAAACCATAAAAACATAAATCTTACCTTAAGAGTATGATAACCATCACTGTTTGTGTGATGAGACTTCTGAAATTTTGGAAAAATAAAGGAAAATATGAAAACCGACTTTCGACTTCAAGCATTAAGATATGAAAGTTTAAACAGGCAAAAAAAAATACAAAAGCGGCTCCAACACCATACAAGGAGCATATGTTTGCAGAGTTCTCGGTCGTCCAGTTCGACAACAATCCATGTGGATCGGATGTTATGGCCCTTTTAAAGGTCAAAAGAGCCTCCGGGTCCCTCTTCCTCCAACATGTGTTCATTCATATCAGAATGAGAATGAGATCGAAGAAAAGCTAATCGACCGGCCATGCTGTCATACAGATACTCCCAATGATGATGATGAGTATTGGAAGATGGCTTCCAGCTTTCAGAGTAATTAATATCTGCTACAGCAACAGAGGCCTCTGAAATCAGAAAGCACAGAAGCATGAGAAAAACAACGTTATGATCCATTGCTCCCTCTTCGAATCCAACATCCTAAAAATATATGTGATTATGTTATTGGATCGTGGATATATATAATTACAATAGTTCACAGATAAAGCCTTGTGTATAATTCCAGCGATCTGGATTTCTTGTAATCTCATCAGGATTGCGAAGTATCAAATGCATTCTAGATTTTTCAAATGAAATGCATTACATAATGCATGCATTTTAAAATCCTTAGACAAAGTCTAAATTCTTCACACGCTTGATTTTTGTGTGAACTTTCATGGTAAATGCGTTGACATTGTAAATATATATATATATATATATATATTAATTATATATAAAATAATAATAATAAAGTATGATAAATGGGTGTTTAATAAGGTTTTATATCTACGTAGATTTGAAAATCTCAGAATTAATCCAAAATCTAAAATCACAATTTAGACAGTGGAAAAAAATAGTTTTTTAAATGAAATGCATTCCATAATGCATGCAACCATAGTCTATTCATTTAATTCTACTACCAACCCTAGTCTATTCATTCAATTTATCTACTATAAACATTAGCTGGTTGATCACTATTTGATTTAATTACGTCTTTTACTTTTACTTAATCCTATTTAAAATTTACTATGGTGGCTAGTTGATTGCCACGTATGAGTGATTAGGGTTTCATTTTCTAGGCTAACTTAAACCTTTGGCCTTTACCAACCACATTCTCGACACACTGCCTCCTTCCAGCCAACTCCTTTTGACTCCTTCCGTCCACCTCTGAGCCGTTTCTCTTTCTCGATGGTTCAGGTTTTGCAAGCCGTCTTTTTGCAAGTCGTCCTTTCGACATTCACCAGCCATGAATTTATGGTTGTGCTAGTTATTACATTGAAAGAGAAAAAAAATCGTCGTGAGTCCTTGCCTCGCATGGAATCTAGGTATCGTTAAGATTTGATTTTTCCATGTAGGAATATAGGTATACCTAAGAGTGTAGTCTAAATGTTTTATTTTTGAAAGTTTTTTTGATATTTTTTTCTTTTGATTTTACCTGAAATCGGGTGAAGAATAGTTGGATCTGTAGTTTTAAGTGGTTAGGTTTGTATAATCCAAGTGCGTTGTTATTTTTCAGCAAGCTGAATCCATTTATGCATTTAGAAATGACATATTCCAACCAAAAAAACCCTAAAAGTAGAATTTTTAGCCAACCCCATAGCTAAGAATTGACTTTGTACTAATTTGTATTTATTTTTATAACCACTAAGACGAATTGTTTTCAAAGTAGTTTGTATTTATTTTTATAACCACTAAAATTTTGTTTTAATTTTCAAAGTAAAAAGTTTAAAGTTTTTTAAAAATAATTAAAAATAATTTATTAATTATCAAATTCAGAGCTATCTAGGGAAGATATTGCGAGCAACTAGAGAGGCGAGAGGGCTAATCATATTCACATGGAAGTGGCATTTTAAAATATAATAACATGTCAATTGAAGTTATTTCTACTTATATATGGTGTTTGTTAAGAGGAAATGAGGATGTTCTATGGCCACATTCCTATGACGAGAATCATGATATAAGCCTTAGGTTTGTCCTTTACATGGTAGATCTATGCTTTTTTTGGTATAAATGTTGTAAACTTGCAACAACCTTCTTATAACTTAAATGCTTTAAACTTGTAACAATAAAATTTTGTGGATAAGATGTTTAAGTTATATATATATATATATATATATATATATATATATATATATATATATATATATATATATATTTTGTTGGTATGCTTTCTCATATAATATAAATCAATTAATGATTTAATTAGATTTTCATGTCATATTTAGGATCTTGGTGATGTATTTACATTCCAATTCTAAGAACAAATTGGTGTAAGGTATGTGTAAGGATACCTTAAGGAATTTTTAAATTTCAAAAGTTTTTCCTAATATTTAACCAAAGGCTTCCAAGATAATTCTTAATAATAACCAAACAGAATAATCTAAAATTTTCTTTCCAACTTCATAATGAAAACACATATAATTTCTCAAAAAAAGAAAAGAAAATGAGTTAGCCGGAATCAAACAACTAATGTATTTGAAGTTTGTTATTGTAATTGCAATTTTGTAGCATTGTGCATTGACAAAATCATGTTATTTGTGAACTTAGATTCTTTCCACCAATGCCTTGTTTACATGTAGATTGTTAGAATTGCAAATGCGGAAAACACAATTCACATATGACAATAAACAATCATATAGATAAGAAACACAAGATTTCACGTGGTTCACCCAAATGTTGGGCTACGTCCACCAAGCATAGAAATCGGTTGTCTTATTATTCAGATCATGGAGATTACATTAGATTGGCAAGTTCTCACTTTGTCTCTCACACTCAGTCGTTTGCCTCTACGGGTTTACATGAATTTATACATTCACACAAGAAACTGATTAATAAATGCAATCCCTATCCATATTCTAACTTGGTCTATTTGGTTGTAACCAACACAGAATAATAGGATCCAAATTTGTTCTTGGTAATTCGTTGTCACCAAATCCCAACAATCTCCACCTTGACAAAAATTAACCTGATATCTTGCTCCTTCCTTTTGTTCATCACCTTTTCTGCAAGCCAAGAGAAGCCAAGCACCACTGCAACATCTCTAATAAAATTGGTTTCATGATCTCTCCTGTGTGACTTGCACGAGTTTGGATTTCCTGGGTCACTCCACCTACAACTTGACTTCCACAATTGTGTTGTGAGACATATTTAGTGATAGATCTCCTCCTATCCAAAACACCTGTAAAATATACATTACAATTATCACATACCATCTCAGTGTAACCATTATAGGTGACATTTGTGCTTCTCAAACACTGAAGCACCCATTTAACTGTAGCACCTGAATATGTCACGTATCTAACAACATCATTAGCATGTGAAACATATGGTCTTAACCATTTCATCACATACAACAGATCTCCTACTGAAATTACACGAGACATAACCTTTTCTTCTTTATAGACAGGACCTATGCTTGAAGAAAACTTATAATAGAAAGCAAGAGGGATAAAAACTAGTTTTACAATGTTCATACTGAACTCCAACCACATCTTACCATTACCATATCTATGTACTTCCATGCCCATAATTTGTTTTGTTGCTCCTTGATCCCTCATCTAAATTGTCCTGTCCACCTGAGTCATTTTCTTACTGATTTTATCCACGCTTCGGCTTGCATCGAGCATATCATCAACAAAGTACATCAAGACTGTGAATGTACTATAAACCGTATAGTCATTCCTACCCTTTGAAAAATTATGACTCACTATGAAGGATTCAAACATCTTGTATATTTGCCTGGGTACCAACAGGCCATACAATGAATTATCTAGCATGCAAACAAATTTACCGTTGCGATCTTGAATCAACCCTTTTGGTTGTTCCATACATACTATATCTCTGTCAATGATGAACTTGTGAGAAGTAGGATCCCACACACAACATCCCTTTATACCACCATCATAACTTGTAGAGATATAAAACAAGCAGGAATTCAAAAACAAAGATTTTAAGTCTAGAAATGATTTACCGCTTACCAGTACCTTCAATTCTTTCTTGCTCTTATGACCCTGATGCTTCCGCCATAAACAAGAAGATACATATGTCACTTCATATGCTAGTTCAGTACTTCCTTCCAGGTTATAAAGGTTATCAACCTTTGTTGCCTTCATCACTACTAAATTACCTTTCGACAATGTGAGTGCTCCACCTTGACCTATATACTTATATCCACAAGAATCCAACACTCCCAATGAAATCAAATTTGATTTAAGATCATGTACATATCTAACACCCGTTAATTGCCTAAAAATACCATCGAACATCTTGATTCTAATACTTCCAACCCCAACAGTTTTACAAAGAATACCATTTCCCATGAACACTACACCCTCATCAACAGATTGGTAAGAAATGAACCAATTTCTATGTGAGCACATGTGGTGGGAGGAACCTGAATCTAACTGCCATTATTCTTGATATTGTAAATTACTAGAAACAGATAAAACTTGATCAGTCATACCTGAATTTGTTATAGCCAAATTTTCTTCCTTCATAGAGTTTTCCTCAGATTCTTTTCTCTTCCAACAATCTTTCTTGAGATGTCCTATTTTTCCACAGTACCAACATTTTCCTTTACCCTTTCTGTGTCTTGACTTAGATCGAGAAGAACTTCTCTGATTCTTCTCTTTAGTTCGACCTTTGATCAGCATCACCTCTGAAGTTGAGGTTTCTTTACTAGATTTTCCCCTCATCTCCTTAGCCAACAAAGCTCCCACAACAGAGTCATAATCTAAAACATTTGCTGAGCTAAAGCTAATAGAGGTGACTATATTATCCCAAGACTCAGGAAACAAACACAATAGTGTAATAGCCTTATCTTCATCTTCGAATTTAGCTTCCATTCTAGTCAATTGAACTATAAGGGTATTGGAGGTATTTAAATGGTCAACAAATTTTGTACCCTTTTCATCCGCAAACTGTACAACTATCTCTTCAATTAGATTATGCTCGTCAAGGACTTCATCATATATAGACTTTCCAACTTGCTCCATAAGCCTGATGTTGTATCCTCTCCTACGATATGAAACAAAACCTCATCCGCCAGACATAAACAAATGGTGCTAAGAGCTTTCGCATCCAGATCCTCCCATTCCCATTTTGTCATGGATTTTGGCTTCTTTGAATTGCCTGCCAATGCTTTTTGCAACCCTTGTTGCACTAGTAAATCTCGCATCTTAAGCTTCCAGAGCTCAAAGTTGTTTTTACCGCTGACTAAATAATAATTCGTTTTATATCTTTTAAAGCCTCCACGTGAATTGACTTCTTGACTTCTTGTTCACGTTACTTAAAAAAGAGGAAATTCAATTTTAAAATCCATGTGACTTCATACCTTAAATCTGTGACCATGCTTTAAAATTTGTTTTACTCCATAAAAGGCATGCAAATAAATTTAAGAAGATTACGGATTTTCTTTTAAAGGGGGTCGCCGCACCTCACGATATCACTTGAGTGTGACAATCACAAAAAACTCTGCACCTCTTGATACACTACGACCATGATGATTCCCGGTTCTTACTACCACTGGAGTGCGACGATCTAAAAAAGTCTTTGCATTGTTCCTCTTCCTCAACCGCGGCGATTTCAGTATTTTTGCACGAACATAAGGCCGAGTAATAAGACGTTGCACCCTTCGAGAGGAGGGACCTGCGACGATGTAGAAATTGACACACCTCACATAGATGTTGTTGCTCCTCCGAAATTTGACGCCCTCTCCTCCAACCAGCTCAGATACCACTTGTTAGAAGTGCAAATGAGGAAAACACAATTCACATATGATAATAAACAATCATACAGATAAGAAACACCAGATTTCACGTGGTTCACCCAAACGTTGGGCTACGTCCACCAAGCATAGGCATCGGTTGTCTTATTATTCAGATCATGGAGATTACATCAGATTGACAAGTTCTCACTCTGTCTCTCACACTCAGTCGTTTGCCTCTACAGGCTTACATGAATTTATACATTCACACAAGAAACTGATTAATAAATGAAATCCCTATCCATATTCTAACTTGTTATATTTGGTTGTAACCAATGCAGAATAATATGATCCAAATTTGTTCTTGGTAATTCGTTGTCACCAAATCCCAACATAGACATCATATATATTGGTTAATGGTATGGTAAAAGGTAAAAGATTTTTCGATATGATAGTTCACTTTGAAGTACCATTTTTTTAGTATCATTTTACTTTATTACTATTTGTAATTCTCATTTCTAACTTCATATAATGTCTATGATTTGGGAAAAAAAATTATCGCAAATTCAAAATACCTTGAAATAATATTAATAATTTAATTTTAATAAAATAACTATCACAAATTCATATATTATATAATACTACACATATTTTCTTGTATATCAATCTTCATAATCCACTGCCAAAGGAGGCACAAGACCTCGATCAGTAAGTAGGTAGATTTACTCTTCTATCCAAGGAGGAGCAACATTGATCAGCAGAAAGCTTCATTCACCAATCAAAGGAAAGGTAATTGCCCGTTTTGAATACAATTACGTTTTGAATAAAATATTGTAATTTACTTTATCAATTAAACAAAACATAAATATTATATTAAAAGTGAGAGTGTCCTTTACAACTATTTTTTTTACAACTATTAGGCAGCTAAGACTAAAAGTAAGTCTGAAAGACATAAATATTGTTACAACTATTGCAGCTAAGACTAAAAGTAAGCCTGAAAGACTGGCTATATGACTGAATTTGATCAAAAGACTGGTTCAAAATTAACAAAAGAGTAGCTATCATAAAAATCAAGAGTGGGAGGACCCGGCCTCCTGATGCACCTAATTGGTAGGCACTGCTGTTGTTTCCATATTCAAGCCGACGAGTTGCTTGCTTAGGAGGTTGATCTTGGTGTTTAGCTGCCTGCGCTGAACTTGAATTTCGTCCATCAGGAGGGCGAGCTCCTCCTTCTCATCCTTCCTATCCTCCAAATCCCAACCGAGGACCAACTTCATTTTCCAATAGAGTTCAATGGTCCAAAAATAATGGGACTCTCTAGCCTGAACCCTCCCCACATAGGGACTCCATGAACTGACTTCCACGTGGATTTCATCATTGGTCACGAATCGACAAAGGACTCGAACATCAGCCTCGGCCAGGTCAATATCTATGTAGATGTCTAGAGGGGTATGGGCTCTATAATCTTCAGCAGTGTGCTCTTGTTAAGGTCCTAACCCGCACATAGGTAGATCAATGTATTCGGATGTAATAAAGGTCAATATTAATAAGACCTTTCAATAAAATAGAATAAGGCGGATGTAAGAAGACCTAATA
>ML836344.1:11036-29422 GCA_009831015.1 Picea engelmannii | reverse complement strand
ACTGCTACAATTTTGGGTAGCGAGGTTACTTGTTGCATCCCCACTGATTTTTAGGCTTCTATTATCATATATTGTCTTGTTCCAGGAAGGTTTGACATTGTTTTGCAAGTACACTACTTTGGAAACCACTCACCATCTCACGAGACTCATTCTTAAGCTTGATTTCCACTATTGACCTTGACCTATAGGGGCATTCTTCATCTCTTATCGATTTCTATCGCAATCCCTCTAGGGTCACCTAGGATTCCCCCCTTGTGTTGGACTTGTCCTTCACTAAAGTGAGGGGAGTGTTTATCTAAGGTGATAGTGAGTAGATACTTCAGTAGTTGTCACACCTTTGTGTTTTGGGTTGGGATTTTCTCAAACTACAATCTGTGCGATAACATATTTGATCCAGGTGGATCTCGGTGGCCATCCACCTTTTTATTGAATCAACATTTCAAGCATGTAGTTTTGATAAACCATGATATTCACCCTTTTGAAGAGGAATGGAATGTAATGCCATCTTCATTGGTTAATTACATGATTTCCTAGTGGTCCTATGTGCATTCCTACAGCATAGCGCTAATGCATCGGATCCCATTAGAAATTTATAGTTAAGTGCGCTCAGGCTAGAGTAGTACTGGGATGGGTAACTTCCCGGGAAGTCCTAGTGTTTTACGTGCCTATGGAATTTTATAAACTTAGTCCAATTTATCCCACATGCATCATGGGAATTATTCTCCTCTCACTCTCTCGTATATAATTGAGGTGAAGGAGGCACTTTATGCAGGAAATTGAGTGTGATGTAAAGCTTGTTGCAAATGAAGTGTAGCCAACATCTCTTTATTTTCAGCGATAAGCTACCCCATTCTACCAGTTTTTGTTCTACGGTGTTTTTATCTCTCTTATTTATTAATAGAAGTTGGGTTTCACTATATTTCTATGTTCTCTTCTATATTTTTGTTTTTTTCTCGTTTCGTTCTCATCATAATCTGGATCAGTGGTCTCAAAGCAGTCTGTTTCTTGTAATTTCTCAGAGCAGGTCCCTGACGACGTCAAGGTATAGAGAGTTGGGCATCGAGCTAGTTTCACTTGAGGACAACTTATCTCGCCATCCCAAGCAACCTCCCATGGTGGAAGAAAAGAGAGATGACAAAGCATGAGATCCTTTCAAGACGTTGCTCGAGGAATCACTCATGCGAAAAAGGAACAAGATGATGGAAAACTTTGCTTAGATCCTTCGAAGACTACCGATGGCAGCGGTCAAGGCATCTTTGACAAGTAGCAATTTTGCAAGTGCGACACCCTTCAAGGTACAAGTCAATTTTGATATCCCCTTCTTTGAAGGCCAGATAGATGTAGATGCTCTAGAAAAATGGTTGAATCTGCTAGAAGGTTATTAATCCGTCCAAAAAATTTCCAACAATGAAAAGATTAAATTCGCGCTCCTTAAATCCCTTCCCCATGTCAGATCTTGGTGGGAAGGTTACTGGGAGAGGTACATCGCAGATGAATCTACACCATTCAGGAGAGAACTCACTTGGGTAGCATTTGTAGATGTCATTAAGGATGAGTACTACCATGTCGGAAACTATGATGACTAGTACATAAGATGGATGACTATGCATCAGAAAAGAGATCAGACGATGTCGGAGTACACTAACATATTTCACACCTTGCGCTCAAAGTTGGGTATCAAAGACTCTAAGCGGCACATGGTTTTGAAGTATCACAGTGGTATGCACAGGTACATCCAAACAAAGATGGATTTCTTGGAAATATCCTCATTGGGTGTTGCTTATCAATATGCAGTCAAAATTGAGCAGAAATTCAAGCAGAGTAAGCGAGGGTTTGGGTTTGAAAATACGCCACAACAAAATCATGGCAAAGGAAACCCTAACTCATGGAACAAAGGACAGAGCAAGGAATTCCAACCTCAAGAGAACCAATCCAAGATGCAGGAAAAGAAGGGTAACGAGAAGTCTAAGAAAGAAACTAGAAAGTGGTGTGAGTTCCACAATAGCTCCTGGCACAACATGGATGAAAGTCGCTCGAAACAGTAATTGGTGGCTGAGATCAAAGAAAAAGAATATGAATCTGACTCTGATTAAAAGCACAATAAAGGGAAACACATCACCGATGCAGAACCCACCATTACCATTACGGCCACAAAAATACAACCAGAAGAACCAAAGGAGCTTGAGGAGGGGGAGTGCCTCTTCCACTCGCAGATGTGGGTAAAGGGGAATCAACTGCATTTCATTGTTGACAACGGGATTCATAATAACCTGATCCCAGTCGAGGTTGTCAAGATATTGAAGCTGTCAACGATACCACAACCCTAACCATACACCATTGAATGGTTGAGTCGAGGACGAGACGTTTGTGTCGGCCAAGAATGTCTCTTTCCCTATGGCATCAATCCCTTCAAGGATGAGGTAGTGTGTGATGTTTCCCCACTTGAAGTCTGTGATGTTCTTTTAAGACAACCATATATGTGGAAATTTCATGCTATCTATGAGTCTCGTCCCCGTAGTGTCATTGTTACTCTGGGAGGTCAGCTCTACAGGGCACCATAGGTAGCTCCAACTACTGCCATTTCATCGATCTCAGAAAAACAATGCCACAAAGTAATCTCTCGGACCACAAAGTTTTCACTGTTCACGATCTAGTCAGACGGTGAATAGAAGGTCATTGTGACCACTACATCCTCAACCCAAGACGTTTCTATCCAACAGAAGTAGGTCGAAAAGAATGTAGAGGAGCACGAAGAGAATGAGAGTCTGCCATATGTTCAGCATAGCTCTAATGGCCACAACCCTTTTCAAGTGTGCTTGGGGTTCCAATCATTAGCCACCATTGATATAGCTCTTCTTGTTGCAACTTCACCGATAGATCCCTCCCAGACTCAGACCAAGGAATATCATGCAGACAGATCTGTTAAACAGATCCAACACACATCCTTCCACAGTAAAATTACAAGCGGGACATCTACTTCAACAAGGAAAACGACTCACCAAGGTTAAAATTTAGCAGAATTTTCCCCGTCTCTTGAGGGAAATTGACGCAATGGGGACCATTGCTTCCTAAGGGGGGAGGAATGATCCAGGTGGATCTCGGTGGCCATCCACCTTTTTCACTGAATCAACATTTCAAGCCTATAGTTTTGATAAACCATGATATTCACCCTTTTGATGGAGAATGGACTGTAATTCCATCTTCATTTGTTAATTGCATACATCATGTAATGATTTCCTAGTGGTCTTATGTGCATGCCTACAGCATAGGGATAATGTACCGGATCCCATTAGAACTGCGTAGTTAAGAACGCTCAGGCTAGAGTAGTATTGGGATGGGTGTGTTGTTTTTCCATGCTTCAGATCTGATGATTAATTGCTTATGATATTCATTCAGATTTATGTCATTATTATCATACATTAACCATACACTGAAACATACAACCATATGGCAGTGGAAAAGAGAAACACCATGCACAAGTAGAGACACATTTACCCTGGGAAAACTCCAATAGGGGAGAAAAACCCAACAACCTTTTCTCTAGAAGATAATTTTTCGAAATCAGAAGATAGTACATAATATACCAGCAAGGTCATGCCAAAACCTCATCCCTTCACAAGATAAATAGGGTGAGTTGCAAAGAAGAAAGATAACCCAGGACAAACCCTCAGAATCACCTTCACAATGCCCAGCTACAGCTGCCTCAGATCTGCAGTTTTCCTTAGTCAAGATCAATGAACAAGTGTATGTAAAATGAGTAGCACAAGATTGTATTTATATTAATCTGTCACTGTACTTTGGGGCTGACTTCTTATTTTTCATATTTTAATTATTTCTTTTATCCTTTTGTAGGGCCTACTTTTATATGTGCAAATATATGCATTATGAAGACCGACCATGGTTACAAACATTCAACACTCCCTCTTAACTAGGGAGGTATTCATAATGGAAAATTTGACTTGTCTTCTTGGAAATTATTTTGAGAATGTCTACCCGATGTTGCAAATTTCAACACTCCCTCTCAGCAAGGGAAGACATACCTGGCCATCAAATCTTCATTGAAAATTCTTCTGTCATAGAAAGGTTGTATCAAATGATCATCAATAACTGCATCACCTGTCATAATACATGACACATCATATAGCATAATTTGTCTGAGCCACACTCTATCTGATTAATCTGGGAACGATGTTGAATACATCAGGTGTTGAAAGCCACACCATGGGATACATGGACCATTCTTCCTAATTAGGTCACCATATGTGACACAGGAAGAATGTACGTTCCAAACCATTTTCCCTAATCGGGTCATTATCTGTGACACAGGGAAAATGATTATCATGTACCAATATCCCTAATCAGGTCACCATCTGTGACACAGGGAGATGGACCATTCTTCTTAATCAAGTCACCATCTGTGACACATGAAGAATGATCATCCTAGACCATTTTCCTTAATCAGGTCACTATCTGTGACACAGGGAAAATGATTTTCATTGGGACATCAACATCCTAACCAACCTGGACCATTCTCCCTAATCAGGTCACCATCTGTGACACTGGGAGAATGTCATCCAGCAGCACCCTGACTATCCATGATGCAAACATATATCAACACTGTCTTGGACCATTCTCCCCAAACCGGTCACTATCTGTGACACGGGGAGAATGACTATCCATGATGTAATCATATCAACACTCCCTCTCAACGACAGAAGACATTTGCATCAAAAAAGTGGTTCACCAACTAGCCGATGGTAAACATCAGTTAGATGCCTTGAATGTCAACAATATGTTCATCTGTGTGTTGAAGCCCGACTACTTCATCTGCACCATGTCTCGAATGAAGTACTGCAAAATTCCTCTGAAGCCTCATTGCTTCCATGACTCGCATCACTAGTTGTGATATATTCTACCTCTGCAGTATTGATTTCTATACAAGTCTTCTTCCACGAATCCTTATTGATCTCGTGCTGAAGCAGCACCCTCTGGTGCCCTTTCTGTCAACTGAATTATTTTCCTGGTCAGAATTGTATATCTCTGCAACCTGACTCCATCACCTGGGACATATCCAACTATACAATATTGGTACACATGCTCTGCTACAACCCAATGTACATGCCTCAACTCAACCATGAGTTGAATTAAGGTGTTCTCTGCAAAGAAAATATCTGATCAAGTACATCAATGGTCCAATCAGTTGCATGTACATCATGGGATCCACCAAATTTGAATCTAAAGCAGAGTCACTCAACTTCTTCAAATTTGTCATCATAGGTGTAGTCATGGACCTACAGTATATCATGCCATATCTCTGCAAGATCACAACTATGTACTTCCTCTGTCTGAGGAATTTCTTGCCTGGCCTCTGCCACACCTCCAATCCCTTCAAGAATACTCAATCTCCTGACATGAACAATGGATCATCCCAAAAATAACCAATTTGGGACTAGCTCCTATGGATGTGGATCTACATGTACTGAGAGTAGCTCCTCCACTCTCTCTACAATTGCTCCTTATGAGTCTCATACTATGTCTACCACCTCCACTAAATTTATCAGCATAGTTGCGCTACAGTGGGTCTAATTGGTTGTATCCATGATCATTGGAATTGTCTCTGCTATCTGGTATGATCCCGTCCTGGAGGTATACTGCTCCTAGAGACTTTTTGTCTCTAGCATCACGTCCGACAATGTCTCTCCTTGAAATCATGTTGGAAGGTCTTTCCCTCCATGTTTTCCTTTCTACATGAACCAATTGGCTCCCTCTGAGTTTGCATGATCCTTTGACTCTGATCAGGTGTCGTATCTCTGTAATATATACTTGGTTCCGGTACCAAGTTTAATATGAAAAACTAAGTCATAATTTTACCAAGTTATGCTTCATGTCAAGTGACCTCATTGTCCACTAACAAGGTCTTCTCTTTGGGAATATGCAGGACACTATGAGACATACTACAGATGATATGCATAACACTATTGATCTCTCATACCAGGGACAATGGCTCAATTACAATTTCAAGACTCCAGTATCAGGGACAATGGCCCGACTCAAATAAAAATATATGTTGGGTTCCCAAAACCAGGGAGAAAAGACCCAACTACCAAAATAACTTGTTGGGCTCCTTAACCAGGAAAACAACCCAACTACAACAATAAATTTGTTGGGTTCCCAAATCTGGCAGAATAACCCAACCTAAAAATAATAAATGACTCAAATGAGAACTTGTTGGACTCATTTTCCAGGAATAATGGTCCAACTTACCAAGACAAGATGGTGGGTTCCCGAACCAGAGAAGATGACCCAGCTTACATCAATTACAACAAGTATTTGTTGAGATCACAGCTTCCTTAGACATAGAGTACAAAGAGATATATATTGATCCGGATTATTTTCGGAACAAAATGAAAGCAGAGATATTACAATGAAATACTCATAAAAATTGCTAGAAACAAAAAGATATAGCAATACATGATTTCTATTAATGAAAGAAATGTACAGAGACTCTAAAAATACAGAGTGCAAGACTCGCTAGAATGGTGGCAGCTTTATCTCTGAGAAGACATGTGGCGGATACCCTCATTCGCAAGAAGATGATCACAATGAGGCTATGAAGTCATTTTTATGATAAACATGGATGCCAAAACCCTAGACATCCAAAAACCTAACCCTAGGAGATGAAGCACCAAAAGTCATGTGGGCCCCGTTGGGGTAAGTTAGTACATTAACTTCTCGGGGTCGTAACTTTTGCATGTGATCTCTGTTTTAGGCATGTGATAGCCCATTGAAAAGGTCTTTTCGAGAACTACGCATTATGCCATCAAAATTTGACTATGTTTATAGTTTGATTGTGGCAAGCCAAAAAAACATTGTTTAGAGCCCCAAAACGGCCCTGGAAGTACAGAAAGATGTACTGACATGAAAACTTCCAAAATAAGCCAGTTGGAATAAGTGGGTGGCCACCAATATCCACCTAGATGCTCTGTAGGGATTTAGGATAGCCCAGTAATTGCAGAATCCACAATTACCAATAATTGGCCCCATTACAGAGAAACGTGTTGAACTGAAGACTTTCAAGATGGGCCAGTTGGAATTTGGAACAGGTGGGTGGCCCCCAATATCCACCTGGATCAATCCTCCCCCTTAGGAAGCAATGGTCTCCATTGCATTGAGTGCCCGGGGAAGAGGGGAAATCATTTTTTGAATCTGAATCTTGGTGATTTGTGTGTCTTGTTGGAGAAGTTGCACTGCTTGGTTTGTGGAAGGCTGTCACGAATCTGTTAGTGGCGGGGTTGAATTTGTTCCACCAACATGTCGTCTCTGGGCTTAACGGGCGTTTTGTAGGCACCATCGTAGGTGAAGAAACAATATCTTCTTTCTCTTCTGCAATCTGGTTCTGTTGGATAGAAGGTGTTGAGGTTGTAGTGGTTGTAGTGGCCTTGTGTGCATCCTTGAAATAGACTGTGAAGAGGATGAATTTTGTAGTATGAGAGATTACCTTGCAGCATTGTTTTGATGGAACAGTAGTCGGAACTACCTCTGGTATCCTGTAGAGTTGACCCCCCAAAGTAATAATGACACTACAGGGTTGAAACTCATAAACAACATGATGTTTCCACATATATGGTTGGCCCAAAACAACATCACAGACATCAAGAGGGGAAACATCACACACTAGTTCATCCTTGAAGGGTTGGACACCATAGGACAAGCAAATTTGTTGGCTGACACGAATATCTCATCCTTGGTGAAGCCATCTAATGTTGTATGGCTGTAGGTGTGGTGTTTTCGACAACCCCAATTATTTGATGACCTCAGTTGAGATGAGGTTCTTCTGGTTGCGACCATCAACAATGATATGAAACAGGGTCCCCTTCACCCACATCTATGAATGGAAGAGGGGCTCCCCCTCTTTAGGATCTACTAGTTCTTTTGGTTGAATTGTTGTGGCTGTGACAGTAGCAGTGGGGTCTGCGTCGATGATCTGTTTGTTTTCAATATTTTCTGGATCAGATTATGAATCAAGGTTTGGTTCCTTGTCTTTGACCTCGGCCACCAATGATTGTTTCGAGAGACATTCATTGGTGTTGTGCTAGGGGATTTTGTGGAAGTCGCACCACTTCCCAGTGTCATTCTTCGTCTTTCCCTTACCCTTCTTGTCCTGTGTCTTGGACTGGTTGTCTAGAGGATGTTGGTTAGGGTCACCTTTACCATGCTCTGGTTGTTGCGGATTTGCAGACCCAAACTCCCATTTGTTCTGGTGCCTAAATTTCTACACGATTTTGACAGCATATCGATAGGTAGCTCCCAATGATGATATGTTTAGGAAATCCATTTCGGTTTGGATGTACCTATGCAGAGCCCCACAGTATTTCAGAACCAGATGTTGCACGGAGTCTTTGATACCCAGCTTGGTGCGCAAAGTATGGAAAGTATTTGTGAACTCCAACATTGTTTGGATCTTCTCTTGTCATAGTGTGGTCCATCTCATGTACTGGTCTTCATAGTTATCAATAGAGTAGTATTGTTCCTTGACCGCATCCACACAAAAAATACCAAGTGGGCTCGGCCCCATATATTCGAGATTCCTCTATGGAACTTTTCTCCCAGTAAGTTTCCCACCAATGTTTGACATGGGGGAGAGCCTTGAGAAGTGCGAAGGTGATCTTTTCCCTGTCGAAAAAATTGTGAACAGAGAAATAATTTTCTAGCAGATTTAACAATTTTTCTAAGGCATCTGCATCTATCTAACCTTCAAATACGGGAATATTAAAATTAACTTGTACCTTGAAGGGAGAGGTTCCTCCAAAGTGGTCCCTTGATGAAGATGTGCATGTTTCTATCGCCAGGCATTAAAGGATGTGTGCAAAATTCTCCATCATTTCGTCCCTCTGTCATGCGAGAGCTTGCTCAAGCAACAGGTTAATAGAATCTTATGCTCCGTCGTTTTTCTTTTCTACCGCCATAGAGAGTTTCTTGGGTGTGCGAGAGCGATTTTCCTCAAGAGAGATAAGCTCGAGACGCAACTTGTTATACTCGAACCTCATCAGGGACATGCACTAAAAAACGATCAAGAACAGCTTGCTCTGGTACCACTGATCCGGATTATTTTCGAAATGAAATGAAAGCAATAATATTACAATGAAATACTCATAAAAATTGCTAGAAACAGAGAGATACAGCAATACATTATTTCTATTAATGAAAGAAATGTATAGAAACTGTACAAATACAGAGTGCAAGACTCGCTAGAATGGTGGCAGCTTTATCTCTGAGAAGAGATGTGACAGATACCCTCATTCGCAAGAAGATGATCACAATGAGGCTCGGAAGGCTTTTTTATGATAAACATGAATTCCAAAACCCTAGACATCCAAAAACCTAACCCTAGGAGATGAAGCGCCAAAAGTCTTGTGGGCCCCGTTGGAGTAAGTTAGTACATTAACTTCCTGGGTCGTAACTTTTGCATACGATCTCTGTTTTAAGCGTGTGATAGCCCGTTGGAAATATCATTTTGAGAACTATGCATTATGTTGACAAATTGTAACTCTATCTACAGTTTGACTGTGGAAAACAAAGAAAACATTGTTTATAGCCCCAAAACGGCCATAGAAGTACAGAAAGATGTACTGACATGAAAACTTCCAAAATAAGCCAATTGGAATAGGTGGTTGTCCACCAATATACACATGGATGTTGTGTGGGGATTTAGGATAGCCTCATAATTGAAGAATCCACAATTACCAAGAATTGTCCCCATTACAGGGAAACGTGTTGAACTAAAGATCGTCAAGATGAGCCAATTGGAATTTGGAACAGGTGGGTGGCCCCCAATATCCACCTGGATCATATATATATTGACATCTTGTGCAAACTAAGAGGGTACCCGTGCCAGGGATAATGACCCTCCTTACAAAGTGCACAAGATCCAATCCCTTATACAAACCAATTGTTTAATGAGAAAAATACATACCTGAGGTGATTAACGGCAGTTCCTTCAACCACTTGCTTATTCATGTCATGATGAGAAATAATATTTCTTGCTTTCTAGCTAAGTTATGTAGTTAATGCTGCCACCAATGCCAACTATTGATCATCTTGGCACAAATTGACATATAGTAATGGCGATCTTCGTCTTTAAGCATGCAAATGTGGTCATGTGCTTGTCCAAAACTCCAAGTGACCTCATGTAGATTTTTGTGGCTACCTGCCATTGAGCTTATTGTCAATTATGTTACTGAGGTCTGCATCATCAAGATCAAACAACCAAGGATCACTATTTGTCTTGGTATTCTATCACAAATGTAGCCCCAACAATATCTCTTCTGGGTCTGAATACTTGTAGTTTCTTTGTTGAGGTCATTGTGTTGTCCTTATGCATACAATTTATGCCAAGGTTCCTTGTTGTCAAAGGTATACATATTGGTGAAGTATCCTTCGCAACTGTAATTGTCATACATACATATGAATGTGTCTTGCCATCAAAATAAGGATCCTTTTGGCATTAAGTATACATACTCATCAACTATGACCATATCCATGAATGGCATAATAGTGTGCAAACATCCCAGAATTATATACACAATTTGAGCTAGGCACAAGTGCACATATTATTGTGCATGCATGCAATTCTTTGAAACAATGTATATTCCAATAATCATCATGAATGCAACTCATCACTCATGAATTCACTGAATCTCAATGATTGTTATGGTTATAATCATCATAGGCTGCAATGCTTGATAAGGCATATTCACGTTAGCTTCTCCATAGATAAATATTGTCACAAATTTCCATAAGTTTCAAGATGGGTATATTGTTGTCACAATATATTGTTGCCCAATTTAATGTGGTTCAATGAATGCTTACTAGACATCCATATTCGTGCACGAATCAACACATAGTTGCATACTTCGTTACATAATTCTCTTAGGAAATTCTTGTATCTTTGTTTGTTTGCTTCCTCAGGGAATGTTCATGTTTTTTATTGCCTTCCACGTGAACCGAACAATTGTTTGCTATAACAAGCCATCTAACCCTTGACTAAAGATTTTCTTCCTTCAGAAATTTGTCTGCAACATGACTCTTTTAAGTTGTTTTTTAAGCCCTTGGTTTGCAGGCTAAGAGGTTCAAATCTCTTATTGTGGTTAGGGTTGGCAACTATGGTCAACCTGTAGGAGGGCTTAATCTAATCCTATAAACAAGGTGTTGGAATCCTTTTTCTGGGGTTCTTACCTCTCCAAGAACTGTCCCAATTGTTTAATCCCTTACAATAGGGTTTCGGCCCTTTTTTTTTCTTGTTGCGGCTTGACTAGATGAAGCTACAGCTAGGGTTCTTAGAGGATTTTCATCCTAGGTTTATGAGGCCAACCTCAAATCCTTCTCCACGAGACCTGTAGCAGCTCACAATAGTTGTGGCTAGATTGTTTTGGACTGTAGTTAGTCCTTAAACTTTCTGTCCTCCTTCAACATTGTTGTAACAATGTTGTGGCAAGCCTTTTTAGGGATCTTACTGCCCTTACAGGGTTGTGGCCACTTATAGGGAAGGCTCGGCCCTTATCTATGGTTTGGACATCCCATTTTATCCCTGTAACCCTCACTAAGCCAGTGCGGCCTCTTACAACTAGGTTGATGCCTTCAAGATCTACCAACTGATGCAACAGATCTCATATTTTTTTCACCTTACTATGCATGGGGATCTTTTGGTTGGATGAAACATTTATCAAGAAGGATGGGATTGTAGGTAGAAATGTCATTGGATATGCAAATGAGTGTAATCCCATAAGGAAATTGGTTTCTACTACAAGGGCCCAACATTATGAGACAAATCTCATAGTTGCAAAATCTGGTTTTTGTATGAAACATATTTAAATTTTTTATAGAAATTTTTATGATGACACCCCATCATAACTCTATGTGTATGTTAAAAGTTAGATGATGGATCTATCTAGTAAGAATAAATTATGGTTGCAATAAGCTAGAAACCATAGGGAGGATGCAACTTTAATGACACTAGAACTATGTGTTATGTCTTGATCGCTTTAAGCTATGGTATCTTAGAGATTATTAGCAAGAAACCCTGACATTGAGACTCTATAAGTATGTATTTGTATTTTCATGAATGCCTTGGCAAGATGGATAGCCTAAGGAATTGTTTAGTTGAGAAGGAGATGCTTGAGCCTAGAAGGGTGACTGTAGCAAGGAAGATGCAACTTGAATGAATATGTTATGAGATGTTGAGTAAGATTTCTGGAAAAAACTTTGTAGGATGTTTTTGAAACGTCCATATTATGTTATGTTATGAGATATCCATAGTATGTGGTAGCCAGGGTCAAGAAGGCAATATATATTTTGGATGTGTCAAAAAAGACAGTGAGATGAATCTCACACATGGTAGCTTTATGGAGTAGAGATATATTCATATAAATAAGTATTGGAATGATCTGGACACTTTATCTTGAGTTATGAATATATATGCTTCAATTATGAATTGAAATTCCCATGGATGGGATAAATGTAACATAAATGGCTATGACATGCATGTTTTTCCTTTGATGATTCTTGTAGGCGTCTACTAGAATGCTAAAGACCTTGGAGGTGTTCCAAGGTAGTGAAAGAAATAGTTGAACATTGTTGTCCAAGATAGCCAACAATTATGCAAAGTTGTTGTAGAAATATCTCAAACAAACACTTAGTCACAAATCAGATTTCAACCTCCAATAAATTCAACAGTAATACATTAAATTTACCAGCAGACTATTGTACTTTATGAGCAAAAATACATGGGCTAAGTAAACTGAAAATCAGCAACGGAAATTAAATAAACAATGGATAGCATTCAACCACATTTGACACAAGAAAATTTATGGGCAATGTCCTTACAAAAACCCACAAGGGGAAAACCAGTCAAGGATATTTTCTTCTTATTGAGCTCATAGGAAAACTCTGATTTTACAACAGCAATATTTTCATCATTAAATACTCAATACTTATCTAGACAAATGTACCAACAGTCCAGATAGATTTTTGTGCCAAGTCTACCTTGAAAAGAATGCCAAATTGTTGTATTGCATGTACGGCCTTGTACCGTCAACACAGCAACAAACTATGCCTCGAAAATTGTGCCCAAATCTTTGTTGTACGATACAATACCCTGTTGTATGGAATTCTCTCAGCAAGGTGCCTTGGAAATCGTGCCAAACTTCAACTAAATGGCTATCTCGATTTATGTGCACTTATTCTTATTGTACAGCCTTAACATATTACCAACTTAATGAGAACTGTGATGTCAAAACAAGAACTCTAGCCCAAAAATATGATATGTTTGGGTAAAAAACACTAAAATCAACCCCCATGCTTGAAATCGCACCCTTGGCATTGGAAATAGAACCTTGAAATTGACCCTAAAATCAAAATGTGATGCTACCGGTGGCACCATTTTGGGGGGAGGTGGTTAAATTGCAAATTATTGCAACTTGTTTGAAATCGCTCCCTTGACATTGCGAACAGAACCCTGAAATTGACCCTTGAATCGAAAAAGTGATGATACCAGTAGCACCACTTTTAATCAAAGATTGGACCCCCCAACTGAATCATTACACTCACTTCATTCTAATTCTTCATTGCCACCTAGCTGAAGCTTCACAAAAATGAAAAGTAACAAAAGAAGCTCCCCCTCGCCCTGGACCTACTACAATGTCTGATAGCTTCTAGATTGACCGATCCTGGGGTCTTCATGCATGAAATAATAGCTTTCATGACCTTCTTTCCTTCCTTTCAAGGCATCCCCCCATTCATTTCATTGTCCTGCCAGATTTCTCCTTCCTTTCAAGGCCTGCCCCATTCATTTCATTGTCCGGCCAGATTCTGGTTCGAATTCGAAGGGTTGATAAGGATCCACCAAAACACAAACAAAATAGTCGTGAATTTGGTACTTATAAAGAAATGTTTTTTCATTGAGGTGGATGATTTGTGGAGAAAGAGAGAGACGACCCCGAAAGAACTGGCCTCTATCTTGAATCCTGCATTGGGATTCTGTGAAAATGGTAATGCTTGAATGTTACGCGATGGAGTCAAGCAGAGATTTATGTCCACCTTCCCCATTTACATCTATTAAGTGTGAAACTGTGAGATGATCATGGAACTGGAAACTGTGGTACTCAATCGGGACATGAGAAACCATCAGTCCGATGTCTTACACGTTCCGTTCCGGCTACACACGCCTTAATACGAAAATGCTCAAATTCCAAACAAAATTTAAAATTCAAACAGTAGTAAATGAATGAGACATGGCAATAGTAACAGTGTGATGGATGCCATCTGCAGTGACGGTGGCATGTGAAGAAAGTAAAAGAGGGAAGAACGGGTCGTGGATTCCTCTGGTTGAAAGAAATCGACTGTAACAAGTTATTGCAGTGTTGTCTTTGCTTTTTTGTTGGTAATAAGTACATTGCCTATTTATGCAGCGAGGGAAATGGTTGGATTTGGAGGAGCAGATAGATTGGAGGGATGTCGATCAACTCATAACAACAACAGCAAAAAAAAAAGACTTCTTATCCTCTCGATCATGTCGATTTGGTAGGTAAATGGTGCCAATTTTGCGTTTCTGGATGGTTTTGTTTGCATTCATTTTTAGAATAATAAATGCAAGAAACTGCTTTTAGTGTGTTTCCTTGTTTGCATTCGCTTTCATGGCGTTTTTTCTTTTTCCCCTCTTAAAATATGAAAGAACAACGTGTCAAATGGCCTCCGTGGTGAGTCTGGCTACCTCTCAAAGGTTTGAAGTCTGCCATTGGATGCTAGACTTACCTATCCACTGTCTTGTTGGAGCATTTTTCCCACATTTATTGGATATGATGGTCTAGACATAGGTATGTGGTACTCTTTGCTTTGGTTTTTCTTATAAATAAAGGAATAGAAGGATAATGTTTATGTTGAACGCCTGGTTCAAAGGCATGGCATGCGTTGAGCCTAGAATGGGGCAGAATTGCTTCAAGAAACATCCTCATTGACATCGAAGGAAATGTATAAAATATCAAGTATGCATATTCTGATAAAATGTCAAAAGTTGGTTTCAATGTAGTTTAATTTGTCCACTAGTCTGTCAGATTATAAGCCTACGAGATATGGGGACACCAACGAAACAGGATTCAGGGAGGTAGCTGTTGAAACCGTCCCAGAAAATAGGATTTTCTTGCTTTTGGAAAAATTGTTGATTCAAATTGTTGATTCATGGAAAAATTATAATCCTCTTTGTACATTTGTTATGAGTTATCCAGAGGTAAAATTAATTTCATGCAAGAATGCATAAAAACTAGCAATGCCAAGGGACCCTTGAAAACTGCTACATTGAAGAACATCAAGAGGCAGCTAGTGGCAAGGAAAATGTTTAGGAAGGTGAAGGTAGCAGAATGCAGTAATCAGTTGCAGGGTAGGAAGGTGAAAGTAGTAGGATGCAGTAATCAACTGCAGGGTCTCCTCCATGCAAATTTAATCAAGTATCCTCTCTGAATAATATGAGATCTTTTGCATTTTTCTTTCGTTTTTATACTTCATTACTTCTGAATAATCAAATAATTAACAGTGCATATACCTAACATCTAATTCTGTGAAAAGACCCAGGGTAAAAAAACTGTCTTACCTTAATGTCTGCAATCATCCCTTCAAAGTCTAGTCCCACAGTTTTAGGATCATAGTAACGATATTCCGACCAAGGAACCCCAACATCATTGAAAATGTTGTGATTTCCTGGTCAAAATCAATCCAGATTCCAGAATCAAAAATCTTTCGAAAGATGGAATATTACTTTGCATAAAATTACGTTCTGTAAGATAGGCATGGCAACTCCAAACACATCACTCAGAGTTCAGCATCTCACCGAGAATCTTTGACTTACCCCGAGTTGGAGAGGAAATCAAGACTCGTATTACAAGAAAATATCTTTGAATAAAGGCAACACCGAGGCGAAGAGAATCAGTCCCTGAAAGGCCTTGGACAATTGCAACCTGGAGAAAGGTGTCAACAGAGTATTCTGTCAATTTTATTCAAACATATGAAGGCACAAAATTTAGTTGAAAATTTTAGTTGCGTGTAGGTGGGATTGGAGCAAGTAAATAGGTTTGAGTTTCTAGATGTCAATCAACCGTTTGAGACCAGGGTTGAATTGGTAGATGTCTCTCTTAGTAAATAAATCATATTCTACAAATTCTCTATTAAAATGGATACTCGTCCTACCTATATTTATCAGAACATTTTTCATGTGTGCATAGATATCAAACAATCAACTCATTGAATCGAGAACGATTTCTTCACCTATCAACATTTATGGGTTTCCAAAACTTTCATGTTTAAATATAATTTTATAAACCTTTCATTTCTAATAAAAACTCACTGAATCCAGGGACGATTTCTTCGCCTCTCGTCTAACCGGGAATTGCTCAAACACCGTCCCTGGTTGCTGGAAATTTGAAGAGCTTCAGAACTACCGTGCACACGCGAATGCTTGCGAAACCATACACACACTTGTTCATATTCACCAGACAAGATTCAGAAGACAAAATGCAGTACACAGCGGCAGGTACAAAAATAATTTCGAACCAGAAGCTCGTAAACCAATATCATAACAAAATTGAATTAATTAAAAGAACAAATACATGGATTGAACAATTTCACAGAACAGATTACATTTATAGGTATCATACTGGAGTTGGGTAAAAACAATAATTATGGATTTTAGAGGAAGGCAGATTACAAATTACCCACAATATGATAAATAGTAGAAAAAGAGTAAAGAACAGGTTTCAGTCCGAACTTTAATGAGAACGTTAGAAACTTTACAACACACCTTAGAGAATACCACTGACGAATTATTTTCCAATAAATGCAGAGAAACTACCGAAATTCCAAAGGCTTTTATTGCTAAAAGCATTAGGCCATGGTAAGCTCGGTGGGTTCTTCAGATTTTTGAGAAAATTTGGGTGTGGATGAGGATATGAGGAAAACAACTTCGAGTAAGAAGAAAATATCAAAAACCACTCAAGGAATAAAAATAGAACTAAAAGGGCAATGAACTGAAATCATACCGCCTCTTCGGCCAGACACATTAGCAATTTCTTCACCCCGTAGCCAAATTAAAATACAATTACTCAATGCCTGCCTTCCTCTTCCACGATGCCTCTGCTCTCCCTGCCTGGCGATTCTATTGTAGACTTGTAAAAACGAGCCAAATAATAAATCACTCAGGGCAATTCATAAAATCTTTACTAGATGGGCTGGTAAAGATTCGACATGACCGATCATCTCTATGGCCCCCCAAAACTATAGTCATTCGTTTGTGTTAAATAGTTTTTTGTCATCATTGTGAAAATGTGATGGGACATCGATCTCTTTAGGACGATTTCATGTGGTTTGATCGCCATCAAACCACATTGTGAAAGAGAAAATGCGGTTTGATCGCCATCACTTTAGGACGATTTCATGTGATGGGACATCGATCCATGATGGATGGTGTCGACGTTTGCAGCAGTAGTCCGTGTCAAACTAGTGTGGTTGCGGGTAGACAATGATGGCGGCACACTCCACGAACTCACCAAATTACCACGGAAACCCAAATTAGTATGACTGGCATTTTAAAAATCTAACCCTTCACATGAAATTTTTTATTTTGTTTCACATTTTTCAAGAAAATGACAAAAACAAAAGCCATCCCTTTTTTTTACGGCCAAATATTTTCTTATACTTTTGGGACGTGCTAAAAGGCCTTTAACGAGCCATGACGTGTTCAATTTTGAACCCTGTACCCCAGCCCCATACAGAAATAATTTGGCCCCGTGGGGACCAAGTGCATGAGGATGGAGTGATGCTAGGCACCACCCCCTGCCCCCTGCCCCCAGTCCCCAGCCCCGACACCCATGGCGCCCAAACAACCTGCATGGGGCCATGTCCTTGCATGCGTGGTGTTGGGGTGATTCCGGGAATCGCCCCCAATTAAAATGATTTATTTTTTTAATTATTAATTGAATTTTAAACATTTTTATTTTTTTTTATTTTTTTTAATATTTATGTTTTACTTTTACTTTTAATTGTTTTTTTATTTTTTTTAATGTTTAAAATATATGTAAAATTTAAAACTTTATTGATATTTTTTTTATTTTTATAACGATGATAATATATTAAAATTTAAAATTTTAATTGAATTTAAAATAATAAAAAAATGATTGTAATATATTTAAAAATAAAATAAAAATAGTTTTGTTTATTTAAAAATTAATTTTTTTAGATTTATTTTTTTATTTTTTTGTTAGAATGATTAATTTTTTAAAAAATATTGTGTTTCACTTAAAGGTTTTTAAATTTTACCTTGTATTTCTGCTTTTTTTTTTTATTGT
>ML836344.1:0-10775 GCA_009831015.1 Picea engelmannii | reverse complement strand
TTTTATTTTTTTTATTTCTAAAAAAAAAATTCCTTAAAAATAAGGGATTGGTTTAGAAGTGTTTTTTTTTTTAATTTATTTATTTTCTTAATGTAAATTATTAAAAAAAATTAGTTAATACATAAATTATCAAGTAATAATAATTTTAGATTTATGATTCCATTTTCAATGTTTTATTTGCGGTGGTGCTAGTGGTCAAGGTCACAATTTCAATTACGTCATAGTTTTAACTCCAAAAAAAAAAAAAAGTGTTACTGGTAGAATCACTTTTCGATTCAAGGGTGAGGGTTGTAACCACCTCCCCAAAAAATGGTGCTACCGATAGCATCACCTTTTGATTCAAGGGTCAATTTCAGGGTTCTATTCACAATGCCAAGAGTGTGATTTCAAACAAGTTGCAATTTTAACCACCTCCCCAAAAAATAGTGCTACTAGTAGCACCACTTTTTGAAATAGGGGTAAAAATAGCCACTCTAAAAAAACGAGAACTCTGGAGAGTTTTCGTTAAGTTGGTAACTATGTTCTTTCCTGCAGCAGTTGTACGAACTGTATTAAATGTTGAGTTATCTCCTTGGGATGTGTGCCAATCCTCTCCTAGGGATGTGTGCCAATCCTCTCCTAAGGATGCACGTCAATCCTCCTTGATGTTGCTCTCTTTTCCTCATCTCAACCTCTCTTGGAAAGTGTGCCTCTTCAACTTCCCTCCAAGCTCTCAAAAATGTGCCCCACTTCTCCTCTAGTGCTACCTTTATTTACTCATTAATGAGTAATTGTCCTAACCCTTGGTCTTCCAAAGAGATAGATGGTCAAGATTATATGTTGTCTTTTGAGATCAACGGTCGTGACTTAATCGTCCATTGAGTTCACTTAAATCACTTAAGTGACCCACACTTCATAAAGTCATTTTTACCCATTAAATATTAAAAGGTTCAACTTGACTTTATAAAATCACTTTAAAAAGTCAATTAAGAGAGACATTTGCTCAGTCTCTTCTACATGTTAGGCGTTGCCAAGGCAAAAGTACCTTCAAGCTACAAAATCTAACAGTTACAATGAAGAGGATATATTTGTAGGTGCAACTGAAGAATAAAGACATGGAGTATTGCTTGAAAGGGATGAACATCAAGGACAATGTTACTGAAGAGGGTGAGTATTGTAATGTACCATATGTCAACCCTAGATTCTATTGGACCAAATTGTAAATAAGTAGTTATAATGAAGAGTCATGTTCTATAATTGACCACGTGTGTAAATGATCTAAATATATTAAATATGAATTCCTAGTGTGGAGCTCAAGGCCAAGACTCGACTAGTGAATGTCTAGACATGTATTTTCAATTAATATGCTTTCGATATATCTTGAGAAAGACTTGCCATGATATTATCAATATATGTAAATATTATTTCAAAAGTTAATATAAAGGTCCAAAATTGGCTATTAGAGAGCATAAGAGGGGCCATGAGTCCACTTAGGGGAAGTGACAAAGGGGATCCAAGGGATGACAAATAATCATGAGTTTTCTAATTTTCCCAAGTCTCCCCTCATCTTTTCACCATGTGCCTTATTAAGAAGACCAACCACCAACACTTAATGTAAGTGGTGGTTGGTGGGGAAGTCCACCTTCCCATAGTTATGAGATCATGAGGGTTGAGTACAAGTCTTGAAGAGTGTAAGAGACACCATCTCGATAGGAATCGAAACTACATGGATATTTGAACCATCTATTTTCCCTTGCACTCTCTTCACACATTGAAATTGACTATCCCATTGACTCATTTATCAATCTATTCCATTCTATTTGAAGTTGTTTAAGGGAAGGTTGTGCATTTGAGGGTACGCCATTGGATCCATTCCATAAATTAGGGAATCAGATCCACATTGGTGTTCCCATGCTATGCTAGGGTTGCAATTTAACCCTGTAAATGACCAGGGAGCACTATGGAAAAGAAAGTTGTGAAACTAAGAGAGAGAGAGAGAGACTCAATGGAACGTTGTAGCAAAGCATAAAAGTTAGGTCTGATATGAAACCATACCCATTATATTTGTAGATTGTTGCACATGGTGTTCAAGAGCCAAAACATGACTTCATTGAGTTGATCCTGAAAGCAGACAGTAGGTTGGACTCTTTCTGCACACATTGAAGAATTTTATAGGGAAGAAGATTCTTGAGGGATTGTTGAGTAGAGAAGGGGAAGATATTCCTTGTGTTGTGTGGCGCAGTTAAGGGAGTGTTATGGTTGCACTAGTTGGAGTGTTGAGTGGAGGGTTTTAGGATAAATTTTTCGATTGAGCCTAAAAGCAATTAGGTTGGGCGAGTGAACTAAGTGTCTTGAACCAATTTTGTTTACCCTAGTGACCTCATAACTCGGCTTGGGGGTGGTATTCAAAAGATAATTGTTCCATCTTTGTATTGAATTCTTGTTTATAATTATATTATTAAGTTGTGGTTTGCTTATGAATGAATTGGTGTGGAATTCATGGATGTTGATGTGTTGCATGGCTTAATTGTTTGCCCAGTGAATTCCAATTGCCTTAGAGTTTATTTGGTTTGAATCCATGTGATGATTTGAGAGTATGTTGCATTTGAATTATGCTATGCATTGTATGTTGAATTGATATTTGGATGGCATGCGACAAATCCAATTCAAATATTTGATGCTTATTGGTGTGATAGCAATCCAAACACCAATACGGAGCATTGTTATTTGAATGGGCCTTCAATCTATCTAAAATCTAAATGCCATGCAGAGCCTATGGATGAGTTCAACCCTCATGTTGAGTTCAAAGTGTTAACTTCGAATGGTGGTCATTCAGTGCTTTGTTGTTTTTATTCCAAGCATTGCCTTCAAAGTCGGTTTACGCCCTTTGCCTTAGTCCAAAGTACTTCAAATAGGCCCAAATCCTTTAACCTCGAAGTTGGGACTTTGTTTGAATTTGGCCTAATGGCCTATCGAGGCATCTGGATATTTGTTCTTGGAATTTGGCCCGATGACCTACTGGGAGAATTTGAAGGTGATTGTTCAAATTATGGTCGATGGGCCATCTTACATTCTATCCCAACAACTTTTGTTTGCCCCTTTTCTTCAAAGGTCGGAAGTTAATCTTTTGAAGAGGATTGATAGTTCATCAGGGCATTTGGAAATATGTTCTTTTGAAGAGGCTTGATAGTTCATTGGAAAGTCTTGAAAGATGTTCTTTCAAGTTCCCCGATGGTTCATTGAAGAGTCTTAAAAAATGTTCTCTCAAGTTGGCAAGATAATTCACTAGGGTCTTTCAAAAGATGTTCTTTCAAAGAGGCCTAATGGTTTATTAGGGAGTTTAGAAGAATGTTCTTTTGAAGAAGCCCGACATTGAACTCGGTGGATTTTTGGATTTTTTGAAAGTGGTTGATGGCCATCTTTTGGAAGAGTTCGATGGCTTTGCCAACGAGAAGATCATTCGAGAGGGAGGACATCTTTCCAAAGAGGTATAATGGTTAGGATGTGTGAATGTTTTAAAGTAGCGTATAGATTGTTCAAATGCCACTTGTGAATGAGAATGTCTTTCAAATCAGCCAAGGTAAGGGCTTTCAAACAAGTCCAATGAAGTTCCAAAGGAAGGATTGAACCTTGGCTAGTTGGGTTTCCTAAGGGATTGATTAGCATAAAGGGGAATGCTAAAGCCTAGAATACCCAAGTTCAAAGGAAAATACAAAAAAAAAAGTGCCCCTCCTTGAAGATGCTATAGAGGGAGATGGGTGTGTTACCTAGTTAGCTATACTAATGTTGAAAATGGAGAATAATTGACTATAAGATCCACACCAAAACATTAGGTGGATGATTAGACTGGCAGTAAGAAAAAAAGCAACCATTGATTGGAACAAAAAGTAATCATGAAGTTGTCTCAAATAGTGTAAAATGCAGAAAGTAGTAAAAACGGTTTTAGAAGTTTTCTATGTCTTGATCTAAGGATGTCTAGGACCCTTGAAAAAGGACAAAAAAAAATAATGATAGAATTTGCATCTAGTAGCTCAATAAATAATGAGAGCAATTGTTAAAGAAGTGGATAATTAAAAAACAAAGAAAAAACAAATGGGCAATAAAGAAGCCAAACTAAAAAAGATTAACAGCCAAGGAAATAAAAAACAATAGAGGAAAAATAAAAAGCTGCATGGTGTGAAGCATATCTACAATGGTGAACTAGCCGAAAATGCCACAAACATATAAAACTTCTTGAATTGAATGGAATTTGGATGTTCTAATTTATTGAATTGTGTTTCTCATTTATTTTTTCAAAGAAAATTTATCCTATTGGAGTGCAGTGGAGTATGTCCAAAAAAGAACAAGTGCATGTAACATGTAGATGAACAACTTTCTAAAAGGAAATGACACATGAGAAAGTCCTCAACTTGAGGGGCACATGGCATGCATATATGGAGAGCATATGCTATGGGAGACCATTTTCAAGCACATTTTGGACAATCATTATATAAGGCCCATGTGGACAGCTACAGCTACACCTACTCAACCTTGAAAACAATAAGGTTATGAATAACTAAGTAGCATGCTGTTGTACAAAATAGAATTTCACCTCATCTCCAACCTTCTCTCCCTATATAAAGACCAACACCATTAACAGAGAGAATAAGTCCACAACATTTCCTTTGCAATCTAGTGTTTCTTATCCTTGCACTCACCAAAGCAATGTATGAGAAAGAGAAAGAGTGGTGGATGGAGAACGAGAAAATAGATAGGGCATGAATGGTGGAGTAGAATGAACAAACATATGCTTCACGCTATTCACCAACAAACAAGATTCAAATTTTGTGGTCCAAAAATAAAAACTTATCAAGTAGTTGTATGTAGTTGGATCATGATAGGAGCAATTAGCTTGCGAGCTCTCTTATGCATATGGAAACCAGTGATGGTCATGCTCAAGCATCACAAATTTTCACTAACATGAAAGAAGCTTTTGATGCCTAAAAAAAGCTAACAAACAAAATAATTGAATATGATGTAGAACATTTCTGATCTTTTAACTATTATTTATAGTCGACTTGGGATTTATTTCAACATCAACACTCCCCTTCCAAGATACATCTTGCCTACAATTCATATAAACATGTCACATATAACCTACACTTTGCTCACAGAACATGTTAGCTAAGTGTGGAAAGTCTTCATGCGATCTTTTTAATTTATTATGTGTTTAGCATTGTGTGTTCTATTTGGTTTTGCAAATTTAAAATCTAATTGAACTAAACCAAACGTTCCTTATTTGTGAGATAATTTGATTTGTTGATATTGCATTGAAATACTTTTTGAAATGAAACACTTTGTCTTTGTAGAAGAAATTGATGAAACCTCCGTGCAAACATTACAGGAAGCAAAGAAATGTGGCAATATACACCAAGGAAATAAATTGGCATGCATCTACCATTTATTCCCCTTCCCTGCCATGAAGATGTAAATGAAAAACTTCAAAAGCATCAGATACAATTATTTGATCAAAAGAAAGAGCAAATAACAAAAAATCTCGATAACTAAATAGACTAGTGAAGACATCTATTAAAAATAGGATAGAAGAAGAAACAATATCCCAAGCTTAATGAACATTGCAATAGTTACAAAATGTTGCACTAATTGAGAACTATGTGAAAAATCAAAGCATTGTTTGTTGTAGATACACTATGCATGCACTTGTTCCTTCCTTGCTCCATCTCAATTGGCCAATCCACATAATGAAGCACTTTGCTTGCTTACCTACCTTGGAGAAAAGACAAGGACGAGTATGAAAGAAGTAACACGCAGAGTCGTGAAGAAAAAGAAGTATAGAAGCAACGTGAATCTTTGAGAAATTGTTGAACAGAATACTGTAAAGAAAGTAAAAGAGGTTCGATGAAGAAGACAAGAAAATATGAAATATAGCCCGAAACAAGGGAGACAAGCTAGAAAGCATAGTAGCAACCTATCTCAATCTCATGGATCATTAATTCCATTTTCAATTAGGATACATGGTAGCTTGGGGCATGCATACAAGAATGTACGTATCAACTTAAACCTCAATCTCAAGCACACATCAAAGCGATGTGCCATCAAAGGGAACACATCCATAAGTTTTGGAATGCGAAATGAAGCACCACATTTCAAGTAGAAACACAATGTCTAAAGAAGTGCACTACATTCAAGGGAGGAGAATTGGTTGGGGATAACAAAGAGAGGTTTCCAAGTCAACCATCAAAGATGTATTTTCCAAGGGTCAGTGCAAAGAGGAATACACAACATTCGGAGTTATATCAATAATCACTAAGAGAGGATGTCATAATGTAGGTAGGAGATCGCATAAAATCCGCCAAACCAAACCATGTACATTTCCTTTACCACCACTATCTTGTATCCATTAATTGTACAAATCATGGACCAAAATGAATTCCAACAAATTGTATTCATTAATTCTACAAATCATGGATCATGGCTATCAATTCAATTATTGGGGAAAAAGATGGATGGATGGCAAAGGTGGCGGTTGTATTCAGACAATTAAGGATTGGGGTAATGTCATGGCTAAGTGGCATTGATAGGCTTGACTAAATGAATGCTACGGACTCATATTCATTAATTCTACAAATCATGGATATTAATTCAATTTTCAAGAAAAGATTTGATGGATCGCAAAGGTGACATGGTCATATTAAGGATGACGGATTGGTGGAATGTCGTAGCTAGGATGTGTTAGCACAAAATTCCGCACTTGCTTTGAAAGTGAATAGTTGTAATTCTAGAACTTAGTGTAAAGCTAGAACTTAGTGTAATTTTAGGAGATGATTCCCTAAGTGTCACCGACAACTCTCCCCTCTGTTTGGCCTGGTGCGTGCCAACTTCAGAGGGGTGTCCCTAGTGTGCGTTATCTTCTCTGTAGATCTACAAAACAAACACAAAATAGGCGCAGAAGATAACATTTGCCTAGCGATTAAGCTACCAAAGGGGTAAGTAGTATAATATTAAATTTGATTGGACGAAAACCTTGAAGCGTTAGCTTTAAATGTATGGAAAGAAGAGAAAAAGAGGCGTTATTATGAGGCTGAAACACCACAATAGTAGGCTAGAACTTCTCATAATGCATAAAACTCAATCACGATACCAACAAATCCGACAGCTTGATACCAGCACACCAAAATTTTATTATTTTATTCCTGCTCTTGCCAAAGGGTTGATTGCACAACGGAACACTAGTATAAGAACTGGTTGAGCAATGATCCTTATACAAAGACTAAGCTAAAAAATATAAGGAAGAATGGAAGTGAGAGAGACTACTGTTGTTGTAGAATCCCTCAATATATAGGAGAATGAGGGCGCACATCCCAATAATAGCTTCCCTTCATGCAAGGTGCATAAGAGAAGAGGTGAAGTAAGGTAACCATGTGCTCACGTTTAACTCTTGTGATTATGACCATAACCCATGTAATGTTGTGTGTTAACTGAAGATTAACCCGAAGAATGAATGATCCATGCGCCTTGAATACAGAGATATGTGCATGGGAGATAGGATGCATAGGATAGGACGAGTGGAAATGATATGCACATAAGTTAGGGAAGCATGCACTAAATAGGAAATATGTGCATGGGATAAATAAGTGGGAGTGAGGATAAGCGCATAAGGAATAAGGAATGATGTGCATGTGTGGAAAGAGGGTAAATGTATGGTGAAATAGGAATAAGACACGCACATGTGGGACAAAGAAAAGGATGGGTGTGCGGGATACATGCATGCGGATGAGAGATGAGGAGGGGTGAATAAGGAAAATATATAAGGGAAATGGGTATCATGTGCTAGAAAATATGAACTTTAGTGCATGATATAGGAGTTTAATGCTAGGGAATAGGAATACAAGAGGAAAAATAACGTTAAAGGTGAAGAATTTATCTTCCGTCAACTCAAAACGTGTAAACTTATAACTTTTAATGTGTGCTAACTCACACTCAACTAATGCATGTGTTTTAATAACTCAACCACAGTACCTAATATCCCCATGCATGTATGCGCCACATGTAACACTCTTAAGCTGCCAAATGTTGAAACCTGGACCCACCATTTGTCACTCTGCATGATGACCATACATGCTATATATAGCCCTGCTAAAAATAGACATGCGAAATTTTAGTTCTCTGGTGGAAAATTGTGAAAACGCCAAATATGTTCGAGACCACTAGGAGACCACTCCCAAAATAGTATGTCTAAAAATAGACACTGCTAAAAATAGAAACTCCTCACATGGCAATGAAAATGGGCTCATCAGATTCGATTTTCTGTAAGGAACCTGGATATGTGCTCAGAATCGTCCTCTGAACCTTGGATCTCCAACTACTATAAATAATAAGTTGCTCGCATGTTGTCCAAAAAAGGCTCACAAGAATCGTGAGCTCGCAAGGACTTTGAATATGTAATCAAAACTGCCATGTGGACCTCCGATCTTTGTCTCCTAAAAAATAGGGATATGCTAAAAATAGACATCTCTCTCTATCCATGAAGACCTGTGCAAACTTCTGTCTCTGAAACAAAGAACACTACTAAACCAATCATGTATCTGTACTCGTATCGGAACCAACCTTGGCTCATACCAAGTTATCTTTGCGAAAAATATCTGAATGCCAACCAAATAAATCATGTTGGCTCTTAACCCTCAGGATTTTCAAGTGAGAAAATCCTGGGGTTAACCGGATGCAACCAAAAAAATGAACAATGTCTATAGTTCCATGCCACTGTATGATTCAATGGTTAGACTAAAATGAATAGTGCCAAGAAAAGCTTTCTATAATAAAACCCCTATCGACATAAATATCATGCAAGATCTGCTTGGGGGTCTTCCTAATTATACTTCTAGACACTATGCATCAAGTCTTTCACATTAAGTGTTGTCAAGACTCAAAACATGGAATGTCAATCTTGGTGTCAAGTATAAAGGTGAATTGTTGAACCAGAATTGTTTAGATATACCTTAATTTTGGTTACCAGAATTATTGGAACATGAGCATACTACTCTATTACAATAAATTTGTGAAACTCTCACTACTCTTTAAGAATATGCACAAACTCATGTGGTGATATTTCTTGTTTAGAATGTCAATCTTGATGTCAAGTGTAAAAGTGAAACAAGAATTGTTTAGAAATACAATCTTGATGTCAGGTTTAAAAGTGAATCGCTGAACAAGAATTGTTTAGAATTACCTTAATTTTGTTCCCAGACTTGTTGGAGCATGATCATAGTATCATACTATACTATTCCATAAACTTTTCTGGAACTCTCACTACTCTTTTAAGTATATGCACAAAGCTTGACGGTGATGTTTCTTGGATGGGTTCATCATCATTGGAGCCTTGAGTATCTGTCATTTTAACGACCTCCAGAATATAGGAATATATTTAGCATAACAAATCTCATAATTACGTAGCCAACATTAAATTCTAGACATCTTTGAAAAGTACAAAGCGATACGTGAATTCCCTGTTAATACTCTAATTATAACATTATACCACATTTAGGTGTATATAGAAAAGGTGGGATAAAAAAGGTGATCCGACTCAAAATTATATACATACGCTCTGGAGAAAAAGACCTATCAAAATTAAAATGAGAACATTTTCAACGAACATTTTGATTTTATTTTTTTCAAAATTCCTGAGTCGGTTTCCCACACTTCTGTTGGTAGCCAGTCTTCCTTTAATTACCTACAAACTTTTGTAGTTCCCTTTAATTCGGCGTGGAAATGCTTCAATGACCTCAATAACGATCCGAAGTGGCTTGGAACATCATTTGAGATAAACCTGAAACAGAAATTAGTTTTTAGGCAGCAAGATGTCACAACTTTGTCACATCTTTTTTTCACAGAATAGCGGTAGCATCTTTTAGAATAGCAGGCGGTGGTGTAGTAGACCAAATGAGTGCCTTGAGCTGTAAGCCGCATGAGGAAACCATGGCACTAGAAGCCCCAAATGACCATGCAAAGTTTCAACGACCGAGTGTTGCCTGAATCAAGTGAAGGGTGGTTTTCTCAAAATGCAAAAGTACTGACAAAACCATATGAGGCACTGTTTCAAGTGAATGGAGAACCAAGCGAACTGTATACCAGTTGTCTTTCAAAACGTAATCACCAATACCCAACTAAGAAAATCAGGTATGCATGGCTAATGTCGGGATTCCATACTAGTGCAGAACAAGACATAAAACCTCTCATAGAAGATGAAATATACTGAGATCTCTTACAAAAATTACCGGCATGTGCAAAAGCATATCCCCAACAAAAGAAAAAGAAAAGAGAAAAACAGGAGGAGGAGAATCTGGTAGTGCTATCGAAGCAGTGCACTGGCAAGCCCACGTGTCGGTGAGATTTGATGTGAGGAGGCCTAATCTTCAGGCTTGATACCAAGTCACATGAATTGAAGCAGGAGCAATTTGGAAAGTGGAGACACGGGACTCGCATAGAAAAACACAAAATTCAAGTATCTAAGGGAATTCAACTCGTCATTACAAAAGAAGTGAAGTTCCTTAAAGGACTTTATTTACATCCCATGATATGGAAAGACACTACTTGCAGTGAAATTAATTAAACTTCAAAAAAAAATTACAAAATTCGTGGTCAATCACGTCCACTGATTAGGCAAAATATACAATACCTGCTATGAAACAAAGCTGAAAATGTCAATTGGGTGTAGCTTGAGTGGCTGAGAGAAAAAGTTGTTTCCTCCGGTTCAAATTCCACTTTGTGACATGTTTGTTCTTTGTGAGCCGATTGTTGTT
>ML836343.1:59015-76229 GCA_009831015.1 Picea engelmannii | reverse complement strand
TCTCAAGGGGAGGGGCATGTTAAGCCCTAATATTGGCTCATTACCCCTTAATTGGGACATATTATATTAGTAATGTTATTTTATTTATGTCAGCTTTAGGCCATTAGTTGTAATTATACCTCCTAGTCTCCTATATATACCAAAGAGACATATTCATTTTGAATCATCTTGTACTTGAATATTTAAGTGGGGTAAAAGGAGTTTTCCCCCTCAAAGAGGCTTATTATCTGAAATTATCTCTTTTTCAAGGCGTTGAGTACTTTTTTTGATGTTTTTCTATGCTATATTGATATTTGGTTCTGAACAAAGTACTTGGTCACAAACTATCCAACCTAATATTGTCATTGTATCGATCATCTGGGGCATACATTTTTGTCCATATGTAGGCCCATATGACCTTTGGGTTTTTACTACACCACCAGAAAATCTTGGCTGCAAAATATCGACTTATCATTACAGGGTCCCTTATTCTCAGACACCCCCTTGATTTAGGAGTATAGATTTTGTCCCAAGATACAAGGGCCCATTTCTTCTCCCTCTTCTCTCCTCCCCAAAGAAAATTCTTTTGGATATATATGATTTGTTGCATGATATTTACTGGGGATGCTAGCACTGAGAAGAGGTAAAGGGGGCCATTAGGATAGATTTTATGAGGAAAAACATGGTCGGGAAGCTCAGGAAATGATGAGTTCAACTGTTTAGGTGATCCTCAATCTTTGAAAGGAGCTCTTTACAGACTGGGTTTTTGGGAGCTTTGTCTAAGAGAAGAATTCCCAGGTAATTTGAGGGAAGCCCCACCTTGCGGAATCCCAAAATGTGGGAAATGTTCCTCTGGATTGAAAACAAAGTATTGAAAAAGAACACTTTAGACTTTTCATCATTAATTTGCATCCCCGAAGCCGCCATGAACAAGTTTAGGTTTATTTTTATGGCCCTTGCTTCCCTGACTATGCACCACCCCATTAGGAGGGTATCGTCCACGAATTGAAGGTTAGTGAGGTGTAATGTACCCAACCATAAACCCCCTTTCTGGGCGATGCTACTGCACAGAAACATTCTCATACTTATATATTATGCATTTAAAAGAAATTAAATGGCATAACAGAGTAAACATACAATTACTGCCAACATACAGAAATAATTCAATCAACAATAAACATCATTGTAACCGAATACATGATAATTTTGCAAGCATCACAAACATGAATTTAAAGGATGAATTTAAACACATGCATATACTTATATTTGAAATTGTAGTAACTCCACCAACCACATGCAAACCTTCCATGAACCTCCCAGCCTTAGACCTCACTGCTCATCATGCTCAACAATGGGTCACCCCCGAGCTGGGACTAAGCTCCAACCAAGGAAAGAGAATCCCAGGTTGGGCTGAGGTTACAGGTAAACTACACAGAGAAATCAGGAGGATTCTCTCCAGGAGCCTTCTTATTCCCACTCCTAACGGACTCTCATTCCCCACATGCCTGTTCTGCCCATGAGTATACACCTTCACAAGAATAGTTAATTGGTGCATCACCTCCCTATTTTGGCCTCGACAATAGGCCGAATCAATAATTCTCAGAGCTCCATAGTTGGTGCTGGACTCACTCTGAGAGAAAACCACTTCCCAACATACTTTCTCACCTGGGGGGAGCTGCTCACAGGCCTGAAAACCTACTTCTTCTACCACATGCTTAACAACCCAGTTCTTCAGTCAAGTTCAAATCAATTCCTGCAAGGTGAAGATAAGAGAAACAACAATAGGTCAATTCCACTCAGGAACATAGAAGGCAATGACTCAAAGACAGTTCAGGTATGACTCAAATCTGCAAGAGTGAATCAACTAGCTTACAGGATACACGGGTGACATGGCTCAATCCACATGTTTTCCACTGGTTTTCAGGGGGCGTGACAAGAAATCCACACAGAGGTCACACACAGATTCAATATTTCAGACAATGGGTGTACTAGTTTCTCAGGAAACATCACAGGCTTCAGGTCTCAAAGCTGTGTGATGCATACAGAGGTCAGATGGAAATCATGTTTCAGATAGCCAACAACGAAATGGAGGATGAACCCCCTCCACGACTCAATCTTTGGGTTAAATTGCATGTGTCAGGGCTGACATATGTCACCCATGAGGCTGCATGCACTCCATCAACCCGTGTTCCCTTTTTCCCATGTTTCCCCTTCCAAGAACTTATGATAAAAGCATGTTTTGTCACATAGCTTTTGGAATAATAATAAATTATTATTCCCAAGGACTTAAGCCCCCAATCTTAGCCCCTAGGCTCAACACTTAGCCTCTCTTTCCAACCTTTCATCCCCCTTTCCCTTACCCACTCTGTGGAAGCTTAGTCCCCCATCACTCTTTCTTCGTGGTCGGTCTACATGTAGCAATGTTTATAATTTTATTAATGTTCTAGATAATACATATACAAAAAAAGGCTTCTGGCCTTAATAATTAGACTCTTTAGCCTAATAACCACATAATCCTACCATATTATCAATAATCCTCTCACCATCCTACAAAAGATAATTTACAATTCATAAACATGATTACAATAGGGCTCATCCTTGGTGATATTACAATCCCCTCCCCTTATTTTTTCACTTTCCTCGGTACAACTTTCACACAACATCAACAACATTTTTCAAAATATTCAAAAAGATGCGGGTATTCTTCCCGCATAGCATCTTCATGCTCCCATGTTGCATCCTTAGGACCGTACCAGGTCCACTAGACCTTTACAAGCCCTATGGCTCAATTTCAGATTTGTTTTCTTTTTCGGTCCAATATGTGCACAGGATGCACTTGCAAGACGCCTTCTTGCTCCACCTGAATCACCTTCCAATCAATTACATGATTAGCATCAGGTATATATTTCTTAAGAAATGAAACATGAAACACATTATGTACACTCGTGGATGCAGGTAATGCAAGAATATATGCAGTTGGCCCAATCCTTTCTAGGATTTCAAATGGCCCACAAAATATGACTGCCGACTTGGCACAGTTTCCCAGCTTCAGGGAAATTCTATTGGCTTTTACTTTCAGGAACACATGGTCACCCACTTTAAACTCTATGTGGGTTTTGTTCTTATCAACGTAACTTTTCTACCTGTCTTGGGCAACTTTCAAATTCTGCTTAATTTTTAGCATGTTTTCTTCCATTTCCTTAAGCAACTCTGGCCCAACCACTGCCCTATCTACTAGATTATCCTATCTTACTGGAGTATTGGAATTTCTACCATAAAGTGCTTCAAATGGGATCATCTTCAATGATGCTTGATACCCATTATTGTAGGTGAATTCTACCAAGTGCAGGTAGTCTTCCCATTTCGATGGTTTGTCCATCACATACATCCTTAGCGTGTCTTATATTACTCTGTTCACCCTCTCAGTTTGTCCATCAGACTCAGGATGATAAGCTATGATAAAATTTAGATTCATTCTGAATCCTTTGAACAACGCCTTCCAAAAATTTGAAGTAAATTTTGGGTCTCTATCAGACACAATTGTCTTGGGAATTTTGTGCAATCGTGCCACTTACTTCATAAAGATGTAGGCAACATCCACTGCCTTAGGAGTATTCTTTAATGAAATGAAATGGGCAACTTTCGTAAGCTTACTCACCACCACCATGATTGAATCATGTTGTTTTCCGGTTCTGCGCAATCCGGTGATGAAATCCATTTTCACCACTTCCCATTTCCACTCAGGAATGGGTAAAGGTTGTAACAACCCTACTGGGTGGTTGTGCTCATCTTTAACCTTCTAGCACTCCATACATCTAGCGATGTATTCAACAATCTCTTTATTCATACCTAGCTAAAAGTAATGGCTCTTGACTGCTGCCACATTTTTCTAATATCCAGGGTGCCCTGCATAAGGCACATTATGCATTTCATGCAAAATCATAAGTTTCATGTCCTCAACATTAGGTACATAAATTATGTTCTTGTACATAAGTGTTCCATCAGTTTCCAATTTATAATTCTCCACTTTCTGTGGCATCTTACCTTGTTGTATCTTTGCTACCAAATCCTTGTACTGCAAATCTGTATTTGCAGACTCTGAAATTCTACCTTTAATATCGGTTCAGTACATGTGAATGGTTGTAGCATGTAATTTGTGTAATCTCCTGCTGAGTGCATCAACTACTTTATTCTCCTTCCCTTTGATATGCTTGATATCAAAATTGTACTCATAGAGAAACTCCAACCACCTGCTCTACCTAGCGTTGAAGGTTGGTTGGTCAAACAAATACTTTAGACCGTTATGGTATGTTCTTAGCTCGAACCTCCTTCCCATGAAGTAATGCCTCCATTTCTTTAGAGCATGTACTATGGCTACCAACTCCAAATCATGAGTTTAATAGTTCCTTTCGTGCTCTTTCAACTTTATGGATTCATAACAGATTACAAATCCATTTTGATTGAGGACTCCTCCTAGTCCTTCTTTGCATGCATTAGTGAACACCATGAAATTGTCATTTGGATCTGCAATCCTTACGATTGGAGCATTGGTTAACAGTTGCTTCAATTGCTAAAATATTTTCTCACAATCATCTGTCCATTGAAACTTTTTCTCCTTCCTTTGCAAGGAAGTGATAGGGTGAGCTATCCTCGAGAACCCTACGATAAACCTTCTGTAATATCCAGCTAGACCCATGAAGGATCTGACTTTTGTCACATTCTTTGGCACCGACCATTCTCTAATGGCCTCAATCTTCTCAAGATCTACAACTATCCCTTCCTTCGAAATAATATGCCCCAAGTAATGGATCTGCTCCTAATAAAACGATCATTTTCTCATCTTGGCATACAACTGGTTCTCTCTTATCACTTGCAACACCATCCTAAGATGGTGTTCATGATCTTCCTCCGACTTGGAATATACCAGAATGTCATCCAAGAATACTATGACAAACTTTTCTATATATACCCTGAATACACCATTTATCAGGCACATAAAAACAACGGGTGCATTTTACAACCCAAATAGAATCACTGTGAACTCGTAATGACCATACCTTGTTCTAAAGGTGGTCTTGCTAATTTATTCATATTTTATCCTTAGCTGGTGATATCCCGACCTGAGGTCTATCTTCGAAAAAATATTCGCATCCTTTGTTGGCATAGGGGAAGACCCAGGGTTCAACGCTACAAGAGCACACCAACAAAACCCTAACTACCAACCTTTCGGCAACATCTGCGAAGCATATGAAGTCTCACCCGAGGTAGAGGTAGGGGTGGTTGCAGGACTCAAGTATCTGCAACCTTAGATGGAACATAGATCTATGATTATACAACTTAGTAAAGAACTTAGCACCATTAGTTCTTTAACATTCAATCATTATCTACTTCGTTGATAAAACAAAACCTCGCAATACTCACAGTAATCTACCATATATGAGCACTTAGCATAAGTAAAATAGGTCGCACGTAACTGATCAAGAACTAAGCATATTCAAGTATATTAGATCTAACATTACATACATCATTAGTACTGAGCATAAGTAGATCTATCTAATCATCTCAAAGCACTAACCAAAGAAGGCATAAACACATTTAGACAAGCACCAAGCAAGATAACATAGTGTTTACGTGGTTCACCCTCTCTCTAGGGCTACATCCACCAAATCTTATTCTTTATTATATTTAATCAGTCATCTACATGCACAGAGACATACAAACCCCACTCCGCATAGGACAGGAGATCTACGCACACCTTATCAGATTCTCCTCCCTCGAGTTAGGTTACATCACAAAAGCTTCTACTCAATCTCTTACAGTCACGAGCACTTAGCCTTGCAAGTCTCACACAGTATGCACAAAGCATATACAACTATTACTTGCACTTGGCACTTATCTCATTGGCTCTTTCCTACATCGCCTAGGTGTCTATTTATACATTACAAAATAGGCCTAAACATGGGTAAACCCATGGGCCAACATCCCTTTCCCATTACATATTCCCAAAACCCAAAAAGAGGCCTAAAGGGGGCCTAAGATCCCGTTATCTCCACTTCGTCTTGCACTTCTCCTTCGACGGGATTTCGAAGTCCCAAAATAGGTCAACATGACCAAGAAACTTCCAAAACTTGGTCAAGGGCCAATAGGCCCCCAACACTCACCTGTGACTCATCCCGAGTCACTTTGATTTGACCAATTCCGCCTCGAACACCTCGAGCTGCTTCGAGTTGCTGTTTTGTTGTAGCCTCTTTCTTAGTGAACTTCTGGATCAGTGTGTCATTCACCGGTCCTTTCAGGCACTGCTCCACCGAGAGGACGACCTATTCAAGCTCTGCTCCTTGGCTCTTGACCTCTGTAAATAATAGGCATGCCTGATTTTGCACAGGTTGAAGTCGTTGAGTGACTTCCATCACTTTACTTTGAAGCATATGAACCTGCTACTGAGTTGTGCGTTGTTCATGCGATCTCTTCATCATGTCTACAAATGACAGGGCCTTTAGTTGTACCTATAACGTATCCACATGTTGTTTTTATTCTTGGAGCTACAACTCCAACGTCTGCAATTTTGGATTCTCTGTAAGGTTTTCGTATGCATGAGCGCTCTAATTACTTAGCTTCTTGCACTCCAAGAAAAGAGATTTTAATATTCCAACTGTGTTGTGAGCAGTTGCTTCTCCCCGGTCTCTTATCTCCTGAGGGGTTTCAGGTACAACATGGAGTTCTAGATCTGTGATGTGTTGCTGAAGCTTCTAGATTACCTCTTCCAATTGTGCCACCTACTGTGGAACTTGGTCCTTGGTATGGAATTCAATGAGTGTCACAAAGCAAAGTTCTCTATTGACCCTTTCCTTAACTTCAAGTTTCTCAGCGAGCAACTATTCCTTTCTTTGTTGTAGCTCTTCTTTCTCTTCAACAAACTTCTCTTGAATATAAATCTTCTCTCGTTTTGCATTACTGCGTTGTTCTAGCAGAGCTCCATGTGCTTGTGCTAGATCCTGGGTGGCTTGTGCTATTTCCTCCTGTGCTCGTCGAAGGCAAGCTTCGACTGTATCAAAAATCTAGTGGAGTTGATCTGGCTCATCTCCCAGTTCTGATGTTCCTGCTGGTAGAGGCACAGTGGAAAATGTGCAGCTGGACTGTAGTACCTACTGTACTTCTTGAAATTCAACCTTGATCGAACTGAACATCTCCTCCTTCTTGGCTTCTTGATTCTCTGCTATCCCCAGTGGAGCATTGTTCAGTGCAGCGATGATGAAGTTGAAGTCGTCTGAGGTTAGGATGGTCTCAAACTTGGTTTTAGTTTCTTTCCTTTTCTTCCTTGAAGAAGGTTTCAAAGGGGATACCTTCCTTTTCTTTGAGGGATCATTTTTGTCTCTTGGCAGTGTGACCTCGTCTTTATTCTGTTCGACTTTGGTTCCATCTATCTCTCTACCATCACCTCTGTGCTCAGGTGATATAGAAGGGGTCTGTGTTGAAGTGTTGTGGACATCTTGGGCTTCTTCATTATTCTTGGTCTTCTTTTGTCCAGGTGTATCGTGCACGACTTCTGGACTATCAACATCAGAGAGATCTGTGGGGTTAGTTGGGATAAGGAGGTCCGCTGACCACTCCTTAGTAATCCATTCTAAGTCTTCCTCTATTATTTTGTAGTAGGATTGCAATTGTCGATGATGCTTATCAATGCACAGTGTGATGTAGATGAAGTAGCAGTTCGTGTTGAATTTCATCAATGGCCTAAATCTGTGAAGTGTGTTCAGGGTGATGCAAGGCGTAGCCTGGATGGTGATATTCAGTTTGTTTTAATAAGTGTGGAAGATGGAATTGGACTTCCACTACTTGTTCATGTCACCGGAATACCACAACATACTGAACTTCGCGGCCAGTGGTTCAAATGGCTTGACATCCGGGAAGGTTGCACCTTCCAACATATCCCATGCGATGAAAGAGATTAAGATCAACAACCAACTATAATGGAACTCATAGCCTTGGTCCTGCACTTCTCTACAGTCAAGTTCCAACTGGTTCGCGAGGTACTTCGCCCAATTCATTTGTAGGCCTTCCACGCAGTTCCCTGCGAGGTCGACTACAAAGTCGGTGACTTGGGTTGGTTTGTTCTTCGGTACTAAATTCCTTGCGATGAGTTGATAGGTGAGGCGTACTGTGCCATTCTGAATAGAAGCTACCATATAGCCTCATGTGTCTTTCTAGACATCACCATAAGTCTCTTTGATCTTTTGCGCTAAGGATTAGTCTTTGGTCTTTCCAGGGTAAAACTCCTGTGGGTCAGGGTCTTGCATGCTCAACCCTGTGATCTTGTGGATCAGTGTCGGATTGACCATGATGCAGCGGTTTAACCATAAGTATCCACCATGATAGCTCGAAAATAGTATCTTGACACAGGCATTGACTTCCTGGTGTCTTCCGAAATGTAGTATCTTCATGATGTTCAACAAGGTGGACTGCGTGAGGTCCATAGTCCATTGCCGATGGACGATCTTAGAGTTTTTACCCTTTGTCTTCGTTAGGTATTTATATGGAGCAAGCATGCTATAGACCTTCTTGTCACCAAGGTTGAAGTCACTGAACTTCAACACAATGATCTTATCCTGGACGACATGAACTACATGCACTTATTTCGTAAGGTACGCAGTGACCAAAGTGTAGTCGAACTCTCAGGGTACACTATCTGTATTTACTGCGCCACTCAGAGGTGGTAGGTAGGTAGGTAATATGCTCGGGATCAACTTAGCATTCGAAATATCATCTCTATTCTTAGTTCTCTTTTTGTCGGTTGTCCGGGATGGGCTGGCTCGAGCAGTCGATGGGGAGGCTTTCACTCCTTGCGTCGATGATGCCTGTACACCTGTGGACAACCCTCTCCCTGACATGGTTCTTTTAGTCATTAAGTCGATATGAACTTTTGTCGTAGTTTCTTCTTTTGCGGTGAGCTCTTCAGACATACGCACTCGGGGTGGATATCTTGGGTTCTCAAAGTAACACGGGCACTATGATAGGGTAGAAGGCAAAGGCATAGTGATCACTGCCAATCTTAATCACAACTATGAGCTCAAATTCTCAATTAGCAAAAGTGTTCTCATTGCATGGCATGGTGGGATAAATATGTAATTCGACAATGGTTGGCGTGAAATGGGTATGAGCCTCCATTAACTCCTGTTCAATGTATTATGTCGTGGTCCAATGGTTGTGTGACAAACATTTATTTCTTTTCTTTCCATTAGGAGCAGAAGTCGAACGGATATATCGGCCCCAACGGCTATATTTCTTCGTCATGGTGAAGTGCCATGTGTTGATGTTCTGATATCTCGGCGAGGCTGTAATTTTGCAATTTTTCTTTCTGCGAGGTATCCTCTAGAACCTCTTGTAACCTTTCAGTATTAGTCATTTTCTTTCTTAACTTTCTATCCTTCTTTCTAGTGAGCTTCATCTTGGTAATGCTTTTCTCATTCTGATTCTTTTCTTCTTTGGTCTTAGTTGCTTCGCATTGTTGAAATTATTTCTTAGGGTTCTTGGGTAATACTTCTTATGTGCCTAAGATAGGTAATTTAGTCTCCTGAGGATCCTCTAGTGTTCTCTTATCTTTGACATCCAAGTTTCTAATATTAAATATCTGCGATCTGCTCTTTTGTTCCTCAATCAAGTGCACAATCCTTCTGGTCATAAATTCTTTTAACTCTTGCTTCTTCTGTTCCAAAACTTCTTCTTCTTCCTTTCATCTAGCTTGATATCTATAAATCCAAGGTTTTCCTATTAGCATGGTAAACGGGGTGTTGTCTTCAACAAATTTAATAATCTCAAAGTCTTCTTCTGTCGAAGTTCCATTGACAGTCACGGGTATTCGAGTGAGCCTTCCACATAGGTTTACTAGATTTACTCTGAATAAACTTATTCCTCCTAGTGAAGGGCTCATAGAAGGACTCCTTATAGCTTCCTAGGTTCTTTCTGGCATAATATTCATATGTGTTTCCTCATCCAGAACATAGTCAATGTCGAAGTCCCCTATTCTTTCTTCGATGCATTCCTTCTCTTTGAAGATCTCTAATAAGCTGACATGTCGGTGGTCATTCAGGGTTTCTCTCATTTGTAGCAATACCTTCTCTGAGTCTTTCTAGGGTTCTGCCTTTTTTGGATCTACCTTAGGTTTTTCTTGATTCAGATTCATTCCTTCAAGCTTAGTGATCATTCTAGGGAAATCCAATACTTCATGGTCTAGAGCTTTAAAACAAAGACAACTAGGTCTTCCACCAAGGCATTACTTAGAAAGATGTCCTGGTCTTCTGCAACTATAATAGAGGGTTAATCCTCTCTTTCTTTTCAATGATCCCCAACCTCTTATGTATTGTGCACTAGGATCGTGGTAGCTAACCTGAAACAAATTCTTTCTAGGATCTTGCATCCATTTGTTAATCAAAACATTCTTTATATGCATAGGTATAACATATGTTTCATTATTCTTATTAGATATATTCATATCAAACCTTTTTTCATCTATTAATAACCTAGCTTTCAAACTAGGACAAAACCTATCAGGTATATTTAGATCCATACTCTAGAAACAAACATTTCTACTTATATTACTTCTACAGAGCACAAAGCTTTCATATCTATTTTTTTTTAACTATTCCTACCTTTACCAGAGCACAGAGCTGAAAGATCTTACCTCTTTTAATAAAAAAATTCCTCTTTTACCCTTCTTAGAGCACAAAGATTTCAGATATTCCTTCTTTTCTTCAAATCCGACCTCCTTTCTTTAGTACAGATCTTTTCAGATCAAGTAGAATATTGCACACTAGGGCACAAATCTATGCATAGAGATTTCACAATTTCAGGATGAATCTTTGCACAGAGTGTTGCGTCTATTTTTTCACTTGAGTGAGAAAATTAGAGATGCTTACAAGCCCAGTTGGGTTAGCTAGGAAAGACAACAGTAAAGGAAAGGGTTAGAAATATAAAAGCATGGAAGATAAGCAAAAAACTAAACTAATAACAATAAAAGGAATTAAACTAGAGTGCATAAGATCATTAGAACAAGAAGTAAACAAGACTCATGCCACCAATGAAAAGGAGTCTATTAGTGGAAAGAAAACACCAAAGAGAAAGGGAGACTTTGGGTCCCCTCTTCCTCTAAGGGAGGGCTCTTGAACCCCCAAGATTGATCTCTTCCTACAACTTAAAGACTTGAAAGAAATGGTGAATGAATCCCAAGTTAATTCACTCAAAAGATGATGTGGATAGCTCAAATGGAATGGTGCTAGTATGCTCTTAATGAGAAAAGAGGATTCCCCAAGAGAATAGCAATAGCGTAACCTTACAAATGAATTCCTTGAAAAAGTAGTGCACCCATGGCTTCTTTTTATAGCATAACTTTGAGGCATTATTCAACCAGCTTTTAGTGTGAACAAGGGGCCATTTAGGGTACCCTTAGGTCTTTGACCAACCACCTAGCCAGATTCAACTGAGTTTTGGATGTCAAATCGACTTGGAAACTGAAACAAAAGTGGGTGGGAGGTCGACCAACATCATAAATGCATCGTTCTAAGGTTTCCGTGGCTTTTAGCATCCACAGTCTTGCATCATGTGAATGTGTGCTTTTCTTGCGTTTCTTGATGGCGCATGTGCACGCGCTCCCTGTATAGTCATAGAGGATCCTAATTTTATAACTGGTTGTATAGTTTTGGACCTTTTGGGAATGCATTTTTGGTAATTTTGGTCCATGGGTGAACTAATAGCTGTTTGGAGATGCTGGATTCCTGTAACCATGTGCGGATGAGATTTCAGTGATAGCAGATGCTCCCTGATGGATGAGGTTAGGAGCATACGTATAGTCGAAATTCGTCAATGTTTCTTCTACTAAGAGTACCATTGTAAGAAAGAGCGAGAATTAGAGTATCAAGCGCGACCCATTGGAGGGTATAGGGGAACCTATAGGAACCAAACCTTTCACAAGGCATAAGAAAAGTAAAACTATGTACAAACGAGACAAGCATGACCCATGCTCGTGTCATATAACTCAAAAAAAAGGTGTAATACAGTAACTGAAGGGGTGGGTTGATAATAGAAAAGGACAATTCTGATGGTGAAAAAACTCAGAAAAAGAGGCGATGACACCTATAATAAGTGTCAATGATTCACAGGAATTGATGGCATAACAATGTTCAGAGGTCTTCTGCAAATATAAAAACAACTACAATAGTCACAAAGTAAGACCCACCGCAACATGAGAAAATGTTGAAGTCAAATGTCATGGGGGTCAACGGAAGCAGAGAGTAATGATGGTTCTCTCTGTGTCGTCCGAGACTCCTCATTGTGAAGGTAATGAGAGTCAATATACTTCCGCCCATCTGGAAACTATGCTAATGTCGACAGAAAGGGAGACGCGACTCCAAGAAGAAGAGGGCTTCATGAAATCCACTGGAAAAGATCAGGAATTGATGAGTAACATAGATGACGTTAGGAAGTCGTGAGACTCGAGACTGCCCTTGGTTGGGGTAAAGGGGGTGTGGCAACAACCGTGAAACTATACCTAGCATCAGGGGGATGACTAAGCGGGGGTTAGATGGTGCCAGAGGCATGACAAAGTGGACAAAATCAGAGAGAAAGGGTACAAATATAGTGAGATACTCGGGGTTTATGGATGATGTCAACAGGATTAGAAGATAATGGATTCCCCAACCAAGAGAGACATGGGTTGCGTTTTCCAAAATAAGAAGGTCGCGAAAGGTGACAAAAAAAACCTAGGTAAATTCTAGAAACAAAGGCTTTGTACAATTTGAAAATTAAATAAATAATTGGGGATGAGTGTACAAATACAAAAATGGGTGCCCCAGTGCAAGATGGCTTGGCCTATGAGGGCGCAAGTTGTGTAGGGAACTGGTGGAGGGTGAGGGGCCCCATGGGTGGGTCTCTATATGAGGTAAATGAATGAAGGGGAATTCACATATGGGAAAAATGATGTTGGATGAAATGGGGGGGAAAATGATACTGTGGGAGTGCAGTCAAATGAGAATTGTGAAGAAATATCCTGGGAGTCCATGGGTCAAGCTAGCAATATGAGGAGAAGGAGTATGTGGCTGATTCGTGAATATGCGTAAGACTATTGGGACTCCCATCCCTAGGGGGTGAAAGAAGCATGAGTGTCGAAGGGTCAAGGGGAACTTAGAATGGGACAACTCATGTGGGGAAGAGTGTTAATGGGTGGCAGTACTGAAAATGCAGCAGAGGTGAGAGTACTGCAGAGCCGGATGGGGGTATCCTATAGGTAGATGTCGGAGTGTGGAATTGCAAGATGCAGTTGATATTCAAAGGGAATGACTACATGCTAGTGTCGAGCATATGCCTGAAGGGGCTGCATGGATTTGTGAGGGCCAAGTACCTGCACACATTAAAACCAAATACCCGATGTGAACAATATGTAAAGATAACGAACATATAACAATTATTTAATAATTTTGAACATGAGCATGCGTACCTGAACAGGGTATGAGAAAATGGCTCCCCGAGGGTCAGGGATGAATGGTGACCGAGGAAGTATGACTGTGTAGGTAGTGGGATCCTGATCCCATGCCTGAAGATGGATCAAAAAATGGACGTCCGGAGCTCCTCGAAGGGAGTATGGAAGTTTTGGAAAACAGGGCCTACATATAGTTGTAGGGCCTACATTGCCACCTCATTTTTACCTACTGCTATATTTATTGGAAAGGAGATTCCAGAGAAGACTCAGATATTCCAGGAGTGCAAGGAAGTTGATCCGGGAGGTGTGAGATTCAGGCTAGTGGTCTCATCCTCCTGTACAGTAGTTAGGTGTCAATATTTGGGTAGGACCGTACGGATGGTCGTACGATGGGTTTTTGGGAGTGTGTCCCCCCAAATGCGCAGGTGATCTATGGTGACCCACACACGAGTGCGCAACTGTAATGGGCACATTCGCGCAGGGGGGTGCCCAATTTGGGAAAACAGGTGAGCATGGGATGCGCGCCTGTTTAAAGCATAGTCACACATATGTGTGCGACTATGTTTCTGAGAGTTGCACATAAGTGCGCAATTGTGTAGTGAATAGGCATGCATACATGTGCGCCTATGGGGTGAACAGGTGTGCATGTGTGTGTGCCTATGGGGATAACAACCGCACCCTTGAGGCAACGCTGAGGGTGAAAAAAATTATCTTTTTGGGAGATTTTTTGGTGTTTTGATGAGTTGTGATGGTTGATTGAATACTGTAGATGTGGATGCAGGTGATCATTTGGGATGATGTTGGTCCATTGGAGAGAGAGGGATTGGGAACAACTGAGGGAGGTCATGAGGGATGAGGATCCAATAGTTCATGGTGCTTTGGCGGCCTGTGGGATGCTGAAGTTTTTTGAGTGCAATTCCTGATTTCTATGTGGAGTCCGGAGTTGCAGTGTTTTATTGTGCATGGGTAGCACTTGGCATTCTCTGCTGAAGAGGATGTCTATTTTCTGACTGGGCTCCCTTTTTGGGGAACCCTGCTATCGACCGAGTTAGTGATAGTTGGAGAGGGGCAACTGGCTACCCTTGCCCGGACATATTGTTCGGGAGAGGATTTCATGTCCGGATCAGTGGTGAGGATTGGTGCGATGGATTCCCTGGTACATCGTTGCGTGGGAATGATGATCGTGAGATTTTATGGGTTGCTCGCAACTCAACGTATTAGTGGCGACCAACTGAGGATCATGCAGCAGGCACTAGGGGGTGAGAATTTTTCCTGGGGCTTGATTGATCCAAGTTGATATCAGTGGCCACCCACCTTTTCCAACTGGCTCAAAACATGTTTCTAGCAATTTTGGCAATTTACTATTTTTAGCAGGTTTTAACTTTCGAGGCCATTTTGAGGGCCTAAATGAAGGTTTTTCGAGATCGAGGTTCTCAATTATAGCCAAAGGCATGATTGAGCCACCAAAATGAATCTCTTCGACGATACCTTTCCAACGAGCTATCATACGCCTAAAATGGAGATTGTATGCAAAAGTTATGACCCCGAGAAGTTGATGTACTAACTTACCCAAACAGGGCCCACACGACTTTTGGCGCTTCATCTCCTAGTGTTAGGTTTTTGGATGTCTAGGAATTTTGGCATTCCCTGTTATTGTAAAAAGGCCTTCAAAGCCTCATTGTAATGATCTTCTTGTTGGAATGGTGGCGTCTTATCTCTGAGAAGAGATGTGACGGATTTTATGAGCAGAATGAAATGAATACAGATTATTAATAGGTGCTTAACACAAAATAACAGAGATACAGTAAAACTGGTTTTCTATTCAATAACGAAATAGATGTGACAGCAGCGGAAACAAGCTTGCTGGAATGGTGGTGGCTTATCTCTGATAATAGATGTGACAACAACACACATTTGCAAGAATATCATTACAATGAGGCTTTGAAGGCCTTTTTACAATAACAGGGAATGCCAAAAGTCCTAGACATCCAAAAACCTAACCCTAGGAGATGAAGCGTCAAAAGTCGTGTGGGCCATGTTTGGGTAAGTTAGTACATCAACTTCCCGGGGTCGTAAATTTTGCATACGATCTTTGTTTTAGGTGTATGATAGCTCGTTGGAAAGGTATCGTCGAGGAGATTCATTTTGGGGGCTCAATCATGAATTCAAATATAATTGAGAACCTCTATCTCAAAAAACCTTCATTTAGGCCCTCAAAATGGCCCTGAAAGTTAAAACCTGCTAAAAATAGTAAATTGCCAAAATTGCTAGAAAGATTTTTTGAGCCAGTTGGAAAAGGTGGGTGGCCATCGATATCCACCTAGATCAATCCTCCCTCCTTAGGAAGCACTGGTCTCCATTGCATTGAGTTCCTGGGGGAGAAGGAAAAGCGTTTGTTGAATCTGCATCTTGGTGAGTTGTTTGTCTTGTTGGAGACGTCGCGCTGCTCAGTTTGTTGAAGTCTATCACGCACCTATTGAGGTTGAGGCTGTTCAACAAGTTGAGATACATGAGAGGACGGTGTGCATAATGAATCTTTGTGCTTTGTTGTAACCTTGTCGACCTACTTCTATTGGATAGAAGGTGCTTGGGGAAAGGCTGTAGTGGTTGTCATGTCCTTTCGTTCTCCTTTTGAACAGATTGTGAAGAAGCTAAAATTTGTAGTATGAGATACTACCTTGCTACACTTTTTAGGTGGAACAGTAGTCGAAACTACCTCTGGTATTCTGTAGAGATGAGCCCCCAAAGTAACAATGACACTACGGGGTTGAGACTCATAAACAACATGGCGTCTCCACATATATGGTTGGCCCAAGAGCACATCACAGATATCGAGTGGGGCAACATCACATAATACCTCATCCTTGAAGGGTTGGATGCTGTATGATAATTGAAACTATTGGCTGACATAGAGATCTCATCCTTGGCGAAGCCACCCGATGTTGTATGGTTGTGGGTGTGGTTTTTTCAACAATCCAAACTATTTTATGACCTCTGCTAAGATGAGGTTCTTTTGGCTTCTGCTATCAACAATAAAATGTAGCGGGGTCCCCTTCACCCACATTTGTGAATGAAAAAGGCGCTCCCCCTCTTCAGGATCTGTTGGTTCTTCTGGTTGAATTGTTGCAATCGTGACAATAGCAGTGGGGTCTGCGTCGATGATCTGTCTTTTACCATTATTTTCATAATCAGATTTTGAATCAAGGTTTGGCTCCTTGTCTTTGATCTTGGCCACCAATGACTGTTTTGAGCGACATTCGTCGATGTTGTGCTAGGGGCTTTTGTGGAAATCGCACCATTTTCCTGTTTCCTTCTTTGTCTTCCCATGACCCTTCTTTTCCTGTGTCTTGGAATGGTTTTCAGAAGACTGTTTGTTAGGGTTGTCTTTGTCATACTTTGGTTGTTGCGGATTTGCAGACCAGAATTCTCATTTGTTCCGGTGCTTAAATTTCTGCTCGATTTTAACTGCATATCGATAAGCAACACCGAGTGATGAGATGTCCAGAAAATCCATTTCAGTATGGATGTATCTATGTAGAGCCCCATTGTATTTCAGAACCAAATGTCACTCAGAGTCTTTGATACCTATCTTGGTGTGAAAGGTATGGAAGGTATTGGTGAACTCTGGAACTGCTTGGCCCCTCTCTTGCCGCAGTGTGGTCCATATCATGTACTGGTCCTCATAGTTGCCAACAGGGTAATGATGTTCCTTTACCACATCCACAAAAAAATCCCAAGTGGGATCGACCCCATATATTCCAGAATCC
>ML836343.1:47195-58965 GCA_009831015.1 Picea engelmannii | reverse complement strand
GGAACTTTTCTCCCAGTAAGTTTCCCACCAATGTTTGACATGAGGGAGAGCTTTAAGGAGTGCGAAGGTGATCTTTTCTTTGTCGAAAAATTTGTGAACAAAGAAATAACCTTCTAGCAGAGTTAACCATTTTTCTAGGGCTTCTGCATCTATTTGTCCTTCAAATACAGGAATATCAAAGTTAACTTGTACCTTGAAAGGTGAGCTACCTCCAAAGTGGCCACTTTATGAAGATGCGCCTGATGGTATCGGCAGGCATTGAAGGATGTGGGCAAAATTCTCCATCATTTCGTCCCTCTGTTGCGTGAGAGCTTGCTCAAGCAACAGATTGATAGCATCGTCTGCTCCATCGTTTTTATTTTCTTCCGCCATTGAGGGTTTCTTGGGTGTATGAGAGCGATTGTATTCAAGAGAGACAATATCAAGACCCAACTTGCTACACTCGGACCTTGTCAGGGACATGCACTGAAAAAACGATCAAGAGCAGTTAGAATGGTGGCAGGTTATCTCTGAGAAGAGATGTGACGGCTACTCGCATTTGCAAGAAGATCATTACAATGAGTCTCTGAAGGCCTTTTTACAATAACAGGGAATGCCAAAAGTCCTAGACATCCAAAAACCAAACCCTAGGAGATGAAGCGCCAAAAGTCGTGTGGGCCCCGTTTGGGTAAGTTAGTACATCAACTTCCTGAGGTCGTAACTTTTGCATACGATCTCCGTTTTAGGCGTATGATAGATCGTTGGAAAGGTATCATTGAGGAGATTCATTTTGGGGGATCAATCATGCCTTTGGCTATCATTGAGAACCTCGATCTCAAAAAATCTTCATTTAGTCCCTCAAAATGGCCCCGGAAGTTAAAACCTGCTAAAAATAGTAAATTGCCAAAATTGTCAGAAAGATGTTTTGAGCCAGTTGGAAAAGGTGGGTGGCCACCGATATCCACCTGGATCATTGATGTTGCACACCAAGATGGTGGGGCAACTTACCAATTGTCGATTTGTCGAATCAGGGGAGTTTGCTTTTGGGTCTATTCTGGTGTCTTGGTTTCTAGAGAGGGTCCCTATGTTGCGCCCAAGAGTTTTTTTAGACCCACAAGGAGCGCGAGAGACGCAACTATGGTGGTGGGCGAAAATTTTGGTCCATCATGGGGGTGGGGAGGGTGGACATTAATTCACGGCCGAGGCTGCACAGGTGTGGTGTCATATGCCACAGATCATATTGCAGTTTCCATATAGTGGGATAGATTTCTGTGATGACCCAGAGATGGTATCACCCCCGGGAGAGGTATTCGACCGCCGAGGTATGATGTCATTTTTGCTGTTTTTTTATTTCTTTAGATAGTATAGAATATGGTTGATATTTGGATGGATTTTTATGCTATCATGTGTTTTTTTGTGTAGATGTGGGACCACGTGGATGGGAGGTCGAGCTGATCAGAGCGTCAGCCCGCCAGGGGCCTCTGAGACCACCGCGGGGAGAGCCGCGAGCAGGGGAGAGGCGACATCGAGAGGATGTTGGCACGAGGCCTAGTGATGATGATAGAGCGACCAAGAGATGCCATTATGATGACCCCAGTGCAGGGCCATCACATGCTCCTCCGACCGAGGCCAGGGGAGAGTTTGATGATTTCCATCGCCGATTAGAGGTGGTTCTACGGGGAGTGCCCGAGGGGATGTGGGTGCAGATCCAGGATGAGGGAATTCTAGAGCATTGTATTGGGCTACCGACAGAGTCGTGGACCCTGATTCGCAGAGCAGTTGTAGCTGGAGCTGCGATGACTGGGTGGTTGCCTCAAGGACCTGAGGGACCTGTAACTGGTGGGGTACCTCCGCTAGAGGGATGACCTGGTGTTGGATCACTAGAGGTGCCTTGAGGGTTTCTAGATATGTAGTTTTGTGTTTGATATAGGATGGTGAGCCCATTTTGTATAGTTGTGACATCGAGTTTTGTACTGATAGGGATGAGGTGACTCACCTACCTACGGGAGATGTACTTTTTTTTGTAAACACTTATGACATTTTGACTGATATATATATATATATATATATAGATATATCTGTGTGTCTGGATATACATTTTGGGATATTTGTGATGTTCATATGTGTTGATGATTTTTAATGTGGTTTATGATGTCTAATCTATATGTTGTGATAGACTTATGATGGTTTACGTGTGTGTGAAGGTGTCTTGATGTGATATATGCCAATCTAGTATAATGTTAGCCATGTTTTCTGCTATTTGATTGAATTGTCTTGTGATATGTGTAAATGTAATGAAATCAAAATGTCGAGATAAAATTCTAACTTGCAGGTATTTGTGAAAGAGGCAAGGATCACGGACATGGTACACATTATTGAGCTGGAGGATGACAAGTTGGGAATCTAATAAGATGCTAAGGTGACGAATATGATGATGGCTAGCATCAATGAGGAGACCAATGATGGCGGTGTATTCAGCTTGGTTGTTGGTTGTTGAGCCCAAACATATGCCGCTGGAGTGGAGCAGTTCATGTGAAGGGGAATAGACGACCCAAGTGACTGAAGAAAGATTATGTGTCCAACGGCTAGCATCGTCAACGTAATCGATGTGGTAGGATGACGGAGGAGGCATCTGTCAATAAAACAAATGATAGTTTAGACGTGAGGTACAGAAAAAAGAAGATTAAAAACACTAAAACAACAACAACAAAAAAAATATCCTAGTGTAGAATGGTTATGCTCAGGCGTAAAATTTCTTTAAGTACAACTCGTTGATGGGTTCTTTGAGAGGGTGACCCTCAGGGGAATTCAGGATATATGCGCCTTTAGTGAGGGAATTTTGGATGATATAAGGTCCATGCCATAGTGACTCACACTTGCCATAGCCAAGGGTATCATGAGCGATATCGTAAGTGAGGACGAGGTCTCCTTTGTTAAATGAGAGAAGGTTGACATGGCGATCAAAGGTGGTCTTTGACCATTTTTTGACTGCCTCATTGTTTTGTAATGAGGATCGACGATCTTCATCTAGGGACTCTAAGTTTAGCAAAGGCTTCTCCATTGGAGTAGTGTCGGGTAATAGCTCAATAGCAGTGTGTAAGGTGGGAATTTCGCACTCGATGGGAAGAGTGGCCTCAACTCCGTGGACTAGATGAAATGGTGTGAAACCAGTGGAAGTTTTCACTTCCGTGCGGTAAGCCCATAACACGGAAAATAACATATGATGCCAATTGGTCTTATGTTTGTTAACCATGCGCTACAACATGGTTTTGAGGACCTTGTTAACTGCTTCTACCTGTCCATTGGACTGAGGGTAGTATGGTGAGGCGAACTCATGGGAGAAGCCTAACCTGGATGAGAGTTCAATGAAAATCTCATTCTCAAAATGTTTCCCGTGATCAAAGACTAGTTGGAGTGATACTCCAAAGTGGGATATGACATGGTTAAAGAAAAAATGCACTGTTGTGTTAGCAGTGTTGTTGAAGGTAGGCATGGCTTCAACTCATTTTGTGAAGTAATCAACTGCAACAATGATGTATTGGTGTCCATTGTTGGATAGAGGGTTGCAAGTCATGAAGTCAATGCCCCATTTACAAAAGCAGCATGTGGTAATGACTGGGTGTAGAAGAACAGGTGGTGCACGTGCTTTGTTGGCATAAATATGGAATTTATCACATCACTTCACAACATGACGGAAATCACAAAATAATGTAGGCCAAAAGTAACCTGCACAGATGATTTTCTGTGCAGTGGAAATCCATAAGAGATGGCCCTCGCAAGCGCCGATGTGGAAGTCTTTCAAGACTCTATTGGCCTCGTTAATAGTCAAGCATCGACGGAGTATGGCGTCAACCCCTCATCGATATAAGATATCCCCGATGAGGAGGTAGCGAGGTGCTTGGTGACAAATACGTCGATGATCATATTTGGAGAGGTGGTTTCCAAATTTGTGTGTTCAGAGATAAACGAGAAGATCACCATACCAAGGGTCATTCGAGGGGATGTAAAAGAGATGTACATCAGGGAAGTTGGTATTGATGGGGGAACTGGTAGTATCAGAGGGGAAATTCATGATGAGTTCGGCGAGGACAAGATCTTTCTTGCTCTTGGGTGTTGAAAATTCGAGATCATACTCCTGAAGGATGACGATCCATCGAGCAAATTTATCGTTAATGTTTCAACGACTCAGCAAGTATTGCATGGGGTTGGAATCTACTATGACTTTGGTAGTTTGAAGCAGAATGTAATGGCGCAAATTCTGAAGTGCGAGGACGTCTGCAAGGGCTAGTTTCTCTTCATGATTGTATTTCAAGGGTGTTAGGTTTTTACTAATGTAGTAAATGACATGCTCGCGATCATCATCCCCTATTTGAACAAGAACTTTTGCTACTAAGACGGATGAGGCCGATATGTAGAGGATATAGTCATGATTATAGTCAGGTGGACTAATCAAAGGGGAATTGAAGAGTGACGTTTTAAGATCATCGAAATCATTTTGGGCATGCTCATCCCAGTGGAATGGGATGTCGTGGCATAGTAAGCGAAGGAAATTGCGTGCTCGAGTGGCATAGTCTGGGACAAAGCACCGTAAAAAGTTAGCTTTGCCTTGTAGGCTCTGCAGTTGGCATAAATTCTGAGGAGGGGGGATTTCCGTGATGGCTTGGACTTTGAGGGGATCCACGGTAATACCATTTTGGGAAACAATGAACCCAAGAAGGAAACTAGCAGTGACACGGAATACACACTTGAGGGGATTCAAGAAGATATTGTATTGGCAACACCTTTGGAAGATGATTCGTAGATCATCAAGATGCTGAGAGCATTTCTTGGATAGAGCAGTGAGGTCGTTCAAATATGTGAGGATGATATGAGATAGATCATGAAATATGTATGTCATGGTTCGTTGGAATGTCGCTCCAGCGTTATTGAGGCCAAAAGGCATGACACGATATGAGAAAGTACCCCAGGGGGTAGTGAATGCAGTTTTGTACTGATCAACTAGGTGAATTTGGATTTGGTTCTGGCCAGAGAAATCATCCATGAAGGACAATGCCTCGTGACCAGCGCAATCATCGATAATTTGGTCGATAAAGGGCGTGGGAAAGTTGTCTTTGGGACAGGTGTGATTGAGGTCGCGAAAATAAATACATACACGAATAGTGCCCTGTTTTATGTTAACAGGGACGGGGTTGGAGACCCATGATGTATAGGCGATGGGGTATATAAAGTCGTCGACGCATAATTTATCAATCTCAGCCTTGATGGATACTGCTTTGGATGGGTGTAGTGGCCGTTGTTTTTGGCGGATCGATGTGATATCAGGCCAAGTGTTGATTCGATGTTCGACGATAGAGGGGTCAAGGATGGGCATCTCCGTGTATGACCATGCAAAAATTTACCGATATTTCTAGAAGAGAGCTTTGTAGGCAATAATTTCTTCAGGAGTGCATGCAGCTCCAATAGTGATTTCCTGGACGACTCCATTTTTTATGGAAATATCGATTTTGATGGTGGGGAAAATGTTGGCCATATTGCCTTCTTCAAAAGCATTAGGGGCAGGGATAGGGCTGTTGAACGAGTCGATATGCCCTGCTAGGATAAAATACTTGGTTTCAAATGCATATATGGGGTGTTGGTTAGGAGGCGCGAAGGCTTCTTGTGAAAGGAAGAGCGATATGTGGTGTAATGCATCCTATGGGCATTCGGGGGTGGTTAATTCCTCGAGTATGTCCTCGTCACAGTGGAATTGTCAGAAATACAAGGGATCCAGAAGAGTAATATCGGTGACTGTCACTGTGTGATTTTCGTCTGGTGTTGAAGAAGCAGGGGGAGTGACGCAAGGATATTGTGATGGTTCACTTGACACAAACCAAATATCGAGATACTGAGGGTTAAAAATGGTAATCGGGCATAAAATTTCCATGGAGAATGAATGGGTAAATTGGGGGGATTTGGGGGTAAATCCTCGTAGAATTCATCCAAGAACCATGGGGGAGTAGGGAGTGCTTCAGGTTCAGGAGAAAGGATATGAATAACCTCTGGAGATGGATTAGGGGTAATGATTGATTCCACTGGAACTGGAGGGGGTGTAACATTTTGAATAAGGGTCATTTGGTGATGCCTATATTCGATGATCATAGGACATTGATATGTAAAATGATCAAGTGATTCACATAGGGTGCAAGGAAACCTCATACTTTCATTGAATGAAGTGGAAACATAATGGATGTCAGTGCTTTGGGTACTTGACGACATGGAGGTAGAGGGTTTTTTTGAAAACTCTGGTGTACTTCCACGAGTGTCTATAGAAACTGAGGTAGGGAGGGGAAATGATGAGTATAGTGGCCATACTCTGAAAATATGGCACATGAAAATTTGGTTCACAACCCTTTATTGCCTGTAGCGGATGACATTGTGGTGGTATTGGGTGTGCTTGATGAAGCTACAGGCGATGTGGTCGCACGGGGGAGTTGGATTAGACTGCGTAGCTCGGGGAGAGAGGGACATAGATTAGTGGGGTGTCCTTCTTTCTCGCAGAGTGAAAAAGGAGGTTGAATGCAAGGAGGGAGAGGAGCGATGGGCTCTTTCTTCTTTCATCTACCCCCAGCTATAGTGGTGGCATTAGAAAGAGGGGGTGAGGGTGTTTCTTCTGGAGTAGGTATTGGAATTTGCATCAGAACTCCTTTTATTTGAGGAGGGAGAGATGGTTGAGGAACCATTGTTGGTGGATGTAGATACCATACTGGGATTGCTAGCACCATATTGGGAAGGGTAAGCGTTGCAGATGCTTGAAAAGCTTGGATGCTCGGTGGGGGGTAGAAGAAGGGGATTTGAGTAATGTCTTGGGGAACTGTTTCCCAAAATCGGATATGGCCCTAGGGTGAGGTAAAATCATGAATTGGTGGAGTTGACAAGTTCTTAGGAGATTCTTGAGGGAGGAGCTTTGCGACTAGTGGGATGTCAAATATAAGATAAGCCTCACTGGGAGTAAGGGTATCATCAATGTCATTTCTCTTGGATGAGATGAAACATACCTGATTGGAAGGATGAATGAGCAGTGGTGCACCATGGTAAGTTCCTAACAAGGATGGGTCTTTGAAAATTGTGGGGGCCATCTCGATGAGTGGGTATGCCTTGGAATTAGTATGGATGAAAGGGAGAATGTTATTGATGTTGGTAGAAGGGTTAGGCTCATAATGTGAAACTTGATTAATGGTAATGTTCTTCCCGTTATGGGGGAACATCATGGTTCAAAAGACGGAGAGGCAACTTCCTTCATATCATACATGTAGCTACAACCAAACAATATATTATAATCAAGTGGGGCATCGATAACTTCAATGCCAATGAGAATGGTCTTGCCCCCGAGTTCTATGAGGACATTTTGGAAGAGTCCTTCGGGAAAAGATGGTCATCCTTCATAGGCTCTTAAGGTGTTGGTAGATGGTATAAGTGCGGGGGAACCGAGTTTTTTCCATACAAATTTTGACATAATTCATGTGGATGCACCCTCATCAACGATGCAACGGTGAACTGTAATGTTCCATATTTTAACTGGCATTTGAAAAGCGATGAAAGCGGGGAGGCGAGGTTCTCCACTATCGAGATCAAATGTGATGATTCGGGTATCCGCAGGGTTGACTACCCCGAGGGCGGAAAGTAACAACTTTTGTTGAGTAGGACAAGTTTGAAGGACTTCTAAGACTGACATAGTAGCAGGAGATTGTGCCAAATCATCAACCAAAATGTAATTATGAGCTGCCCTAGCCTGAGGGTTATGGACATTCTTATGTAAGGGGATGCGAGGAATACGAACGGATGAGTCAGTATGAGGGCGAGGAATCATCAAAGGGGACCCATTTACGACTAGGGGTGCGTCTGAGGTGGTGGGAGAAGACTCAGGGGTTGCACTGTATTGACAATTGTATGTTTGTAGAAGAACTTCTTCCTCACTAGTGAGGAGGATAGTGATATCGACAGGATTTCCCATATTGGGATATTGCCCTATCTGTGGTAGGGTAGGATGCATGTCTTGTTGGGTGTTCATTACTCCCTGGTGTGGGATGGGGTTTTGTAGCACGACTGGGGGTGGTTTTTGCACATATTGTTGTGGGGCCTGCTGGGGGTAAGCTGTGTCGAGGGACATGGTCCACTTACAGATTCTTTCATCTGTTTAAAGTTAGCAATTTGGGGGCAATGGTGAGTATAGTGACCAAACTCACCACAAAGGGCACAAGGGAAGTTGTTCGAAACATTGTTGTTATTTTTCCCTTGGCGTTTATTATTGCCCCCTTGAGAGTTTTGGTTCCCTGTGTTTTGGTTGTCCCCAGCAGGTTGGTTTTGTTGGGGGTGATTTCCTCCTTGCCTTGGATTATTATTGTTCTGGTTTTTAACTTTCTTTTTGGCATTATTCGACTGATGGGTCAGATTTTCCTTATTTAGTTGTTCAAAATTTTGATATTGCTGAATGGAAGAGGGTTGAACAAAATTAAACCCAACATGTGGGTGTCGTTGTGGTGGAGCCATGGGTTGTGGAGAGCCAGGAAATGGAAATTAATGTTGTGGTAATGATACATAAGGTACATAGGAAGGCATGGCACTTTCGCTAGTACTTAGGGTATAAGCTGAGGTGGAGGGAGTACCAGAACTTGATTGGATAGGTGGGCGTATTGTGGGTGTCAGTGGTGGCCCACTAGTAGGTGGAGGAAGGGAAACAAGATATGGTTGTTGATAAGGGGGTGGAGGATAATAAGGGAGTCCTCCATAGGCCGACGGATATTGAGGTGTGCCATACATTGGTGGTCATTTGGTTTGTGGATTGTGATGTGTGGTGTTACCAATCAATCTGTCTGTTGAGTGAGACATCCCAAGTTTGTCATGGCCAGATGGCATGGGTCTTGGGAGATCAGGTAGTACTGTGTATAAGTATCCCGATTGTGAATAGATGAGGTCGTATTGTTGAACTTTACTGATAGCTTATTATTCTGATTGAAGGAAGGTAGAATCCACATCTTTACTGAGGAGAGAGACAAGTGATATGAGAAACCAATCAAGGCATTGTTGTTTGGTGGTTTCTGCTTTGCACAAACTACGTCATCGATGCCACTTGTGAATGTGATCAATGATATGTGTGGCTGAGGTTTGTTTAAAATCAGAGAGTATTTCAAGACCATTGTCATGACGGATTGTTAATTGAAATAAGGTCAAGAATGCTTTGTCCAAAGACACGAAAGTCGCATGGGACCCTGATTTCTAATATACATACCACTTGGCTGATGGGCCAGTGAGTGTGCATTGAAATAATCGTAGTTGGATGGAATCATCCATAATGTTGTTGGAAGAGGACCATAAGTGGAAAGTCATGACATGGTTGGCAGGGTTGTCTCCTTCCTTTCCTTCAAACTTGGGGATGTCTGAAGGTAGTTTGGTAGGCATTGCAGGCCATGTGGGGTCATGCAATATAGGATCATTTGTGAGTTTTCTTAGATCTGGTATGTTGAGAGAAGCCAAATATGGCATCTGGAGTGGTGGTGGAGGGTTAGTTCCAGCCATGGTGTGAGTGTTTTGTGAACCTGACCCTTGGAGGGGACTAGGTGGGTTTGTACTTCCCCCTTGAGAAGAAGTTGGCCACTGTAACACACCCACTATGGGAACTAATATTTTTTAGCTTTTTCCTTCCTTTCACCTAGGAACAGGATCCCCAAATTCCTACGGGGCCTATTGCAGACCCTACCATCCCTTATCCGTACCCATATGATGATCGACGATGACCACAAGCCTTACCATAGAGGTTCTCCCGTCTTTCGCGATTCGGGAAATCACGAAGCATGTATTCTCAGTTCCCTGTCTTTCGAGGTGTTGAAACACCGAAGACCCTATCTCCACCAAACTCATTTCGGGGTTTCATCCATCGAAATTTTGTGTCTAGCGAACATGAGGAAAAATGACCTTTAGAGATCCTGGGTATCGAAATGTCGAAACACCAAAACCATGTGTGCTAATCCATTTCGGGGTTTCACCTATCGGGATTTCATGATATGCGAGAATAGGAGGGTTTTACACTTGGGTTTCCTGACGACCGAAACTCTAAAACATCATAACCTGTCTACGCTCTATCATTTCGGGATTTTGTAAGTCAGGATTTCGGGCTACGCAAAGATAGGAGGTCTTGCATCTGGGATTCCCGGGTGCCGAAACTCCGAAACAACCAAACTCTAAACATGCTATGCCATTTCAGGGTTTCAGAAGTTGGGATTTTAGGACTGGTGAGTACAAGAGACTTGCCTCTAGATATCTCAGGTACCGAAACACCGAAACAATAAATTCTAGTCACACTATACCTTTTCGGGGTTTCATACTTCAGGGTTTCGCAACTGGCAAGTACAAGGGATCTTACCCTTAGGTATCCTCGGTGCTGAAACATTGAAACACCATTACTCATCCACACTATTGTCATTTCGGGGTCTCATCCATTGGGATTTTGCGATATGTGAGAACAAGAGGTCTCGCACGTAGGTTTTCCAGGAGCCGAAACTCCAAAAAATCCAACTCTAAATACACTACACTATTTCAGGATTTCAAGATGTGCAACAACAGGAGGTCTTGCACCTAGGTTTTTTGGGAGATGAAACTCTGAAAAACCAAACTCGAAACACGCTCCACTATTTCAGGATTTCCTCCATCAGGATTTTGGGATGTGCGACGATAGGAGGTCTCGCACCTAGGTTTCCTAGGAGCCAAAACTCTGAAAAACCAAACTCGAAACACGCTCCACTATTTTCAGATTTCCTCCATTAGGATTTCAGGATGTGAAATGACAGGAGGTCTCGCACCTTGGTTTCCCGGGAGACGAAACTTCGAAACCTACATACATGTATATATATATATATATATATATATATGTGTGTATGTATGTATGTATGTATGTATGTATATATACATACATACATAGATATATATATAATATATATCTATGTATGTATGTATATATACATACATACATACATACATACATATATATATATATATATATATATCACTCAGCCTCTTTTGGGAATTCGCAAACCGGGTTTTCGAGGCTGACGAATACATGGGGCCCACACTTAGGTACCTCGAGTTCCGAAATACTGAAACATAATAACTTCTCCACACTATATCTTTTTGGGATTTCGCAAGTCGGGATTTCGGGACTTGTGAGTACAAGGGAACTTTCCCTTGGGTATTCCAGGTACCGAAATGCTGAAATATCCTAACTTATCTGCACGCTATCATTTTGAGATTTTGCAAGTCGAGATTTCTAGACTTGTGAGTACAAGGGAACTCGCCCTTGGGTATTCTAGGTACTGAAATGCCGAAATATTGTAACTTATCTGCACGCTATCATTTCGGGATTTCGCATGTCGGTATTTTGGGACTTGCAAGTACAAGGGAACTCGCCCTTGGGTTTCCCGGATACGGAAAGTCTGAAATACCAACTCTTAAACTTGCTCATCTTATTTTGGGGTTTCTTCCATTAGGATTTCGCAAGTTGGAGTTTCGGAACTTGCGATTACAAGGGAACTCTCCCTTGGGTATTTCGGGTACCGAAACACCAAAATATCGAAGTCTAAAAGAACCACTCTCTCTCGTGCAGGGTTTTAAGACTTACGCCATAAAAATCCTTCAGTAGATCCTTGGATAAAATTTCAAAAGGGTGTCCCTGTGGGGAGATCTATCCAGGGCCTTACTTGAGACAAATAAGGGAATAAATTTCCCGAGAACAGACTTGAAAACTGAATCCATTCAATATATA
>ML836343.1:0-13168 GCA_009831015.1 Picea engelmannii | reverse complement strand
CTGGTATATTTCCTATATGCTTATAAACGCCAGGGGGAGTATGTTTTGCAATCAAATCAGGGGTAGAATGTTTCTTCTTTGACATTGATGTCAAAGGGGGAGAAAGGATATGCTTCGGGAGCAGAGTCGAATAGTAGAGTCGGTGTAGAGTCGGAAGCAGGGAGAAGAGTTGAATCCGAAGGCATTTGGGTTCTTGTGTTGCCATCAATGCCAAAGGGGGATATTGTTGGAAAATATTGAACAAGCAGCGAATGCGTGTTGATGGTTGTTGTCATTGATGGAAAGTTTGCAGACAACGAATGGTTGTTGTCATTGATGGGTTTGTATCAGACAGATTTCAACAAGATCACAGTTCAATCGTAACCATTGAATCCAAAATGAATCTGGACCGTAGTTTACATTCCTTGTCGGGGCATCAGGGATCGGAACTTTGAAGTGACAAAGTCACTTGAAATCAGGAGTGTCGATTTCACGATATGCGAAATCGCGATGTAATCTGAGCCGTCAGATTAAGGTTGAATCTGAACCGTTGATTCCAGTCAATGGAGAGGCATCGGGGATCGGAACTTTGAAGTGACAAAAACACTTGACATCAGGAATGTCAATTTCGTGATATGCGATATGGCGATTCAATCAAAGCCGTTAAATCTAGAGTGAATATAGAGTGTTGATCATAGCTCATGTCAGAGTTTCGTGAATCGCAATATCAAGGAGACAAGAACACAATGCAACAGAAATTATGAAATCGCGATATGCGATATCATGCTTCAATCGTAGCTGTCAAGTCAAGCTCAGATCTGGACCGTTGATCTTATACCATATCAGAGTTTTGCGAATCGGGATATGGTAAGGCATGCAACATGAATGTTGAAAACGCAATATGTGAAATCCTGACAGCCGTTGAATCAAGAACCAATATCAACCGTCGATATAACTCCATATCAGAGTTTTGTGGATCGCAACATGGAGTGGCAAGTGAACAAATGCAACGAGACTTCTGAAATCGCGATACGTGATATTGCGATTCAATCGCAACCGTTGAGACAAGATCTAACCTGGACCGTTGATCTAATCTCTTATCAGAGTTTCGCGAATCACGATATGGAGAGGCAGAAGAAACTATGCAACATATATTGTGAAATTGCGATGTAATAGTAACTGTCAGATCAAGAAATGATCTGGACTGTTGATTTGAATTCCTTATAGAATTTCGCAAATCGGGATTTGGAGGTGACAGGAACATTGAACATAAGGAATTATGAAATCGCGAAAGCTCCTTTCGCATAAAATTGTGGTCACAACCCTTGGTCACAGGAAGAGAAGGAGTCAACCCAGATAAGCTCCATTTTGGAGTTTCGGAGATCGCGATGTGAAAGTGTTGAGAAACTTGGGCAAAGGAATGCCGAAATGCCGAAACCCGATTTAAAGACAAAGAATGATAAAGATCATCCAACGGTGCGAATAAAGCTTGAATGTGATCGGAGGGTTACTGTTCTTCCACACACATGTAACTCCTCAGTTACGAATCTGCTAAACAAAAATGGACTCATGATTACGATTCAATTATCATTTCAGTTGCTAGGACAGGTGTTCTTGTTTCTACTGAGGGAAGGTGAAGTTGAACCATCATGTTTGTATGCATAAAATAAGAGGTGACAGATTGAGAGGGTTGGCTGTTCTGAAGGGAAAATGAATAAACAGTAAGAAAACGAAAATAAGCAGAGGCATGGCATGAAATTGAGTAAATGTGCAGAGGGAGATGAAATGCAGAGAAGAAGCAGAGAAGAATGATAGACAAAGCAGAAGCAGAGCAGAATGACAGAAAACATTGATGCAGAGAAGACCTGCTAAACAAACAGAAGAAGAGAAGAATAACAGAACAATTTGTTGAAGATCAGATACAGAGAAAGATTGGTAAGAATTGATTTATCTGTGTAGTTGTTTTTGTATTCATTATTTTATATTTTAGGGAGGTTGGGAGGTGCTTGGGAGGACAGTTTTCCTCAGAGGTTCAAGTGGGAGCTTGAACACAGGAAGTTGTAGCTTCCATCTGGTTGCAGCCAGAGAAACTAGGGTGCCAGGGTGGTGCAAGGGAGAACTAGTGTTCTCTGTTATGCAGGTTGGAGCCTGTGTAACTGGAAGTTGGTGTTTCCATCAAGTTGGTGCTGGAACATTCAGGAAGTTGGTGCTTCCATCCAGTTGGTGCTGGAATATTCAGGGAGTTGGTGCTTCCTCCTAGTGGGTGCTAGAGAAACCAGAGAGTTGGTGCTCTCACACAAGTTGCATCTTGTAAAACAGAGGTAGCAGCCTCACATTGAGTTGGTGATCAATCGTAAATGATGTACATAACTTAAAAGACTACCTATCATTTCGAAGAAGAAGAGGTTTTCTCCCTTTATGGGTTTCCTCGTGAAAATTCTGTCTCTGTGTATACTCTATGTGTGATTGTTGTTCTTTACCTTTACTGTCCATACACTGTATATGGTTGATGGCCTCATGAGGAAATTTTAATAATGTTTTAACAGACTTAAAATTGTTTAAGCTCACATACAACAGATTCACCCCCCCCTCTCAGTTGTATTAATAATTTCAACATAAAGTTCCCTATTTGACAACTTCTATTGTTTTGAAAATGTGAGAACTAGATAACAGGGAGTTATTTGGATGCCTATCCCTAAAATCCTACCTAGACTAAAAAATTATGTTGGCACCTCCTGTGGAGGAAAACTTAGTGAGTTTTTAGAAACAATTTAGATGTGTTTGTGTGAGAGATTGGGGGTGTGAACCAACCTCGTTGAAATTAAATGGGAGTGGATAGTTTTTTCAAGAAAAGGGTGGGGTGTTTCAGAATCCCGTTTGAGAAAACTTACTTTAACCTCCACAACTTCTAGATAAACTATGTGAGTGATTGGTGATATTGTGTGTGAGCAAGTGAAAGTGTGCCAAGTTTTTAATAATTTAGATGTCACCTTGTTTCATGTGGACTTCGCTTGGTCCTTACAAGTGTTGATTACCTAAGTTACTATGTGTCATTGGTACAACCTTGCGAAATTTTAAATCCCTAGGAAACTAACATGTGGACATGTGGGTCCTTACCAATCCTTTAACTCCCTATTGTGATTTAATCTAAGAAATATTTGAAACTATCCTAGTTTGTTCACATGTGGGCATGTATGGGCCTATTACAAAACCTTTAAACATCCCTAGTGAGTTAATCTAAGAAAGAAAATTTCAACACTACCCTATCTTTGTAACATGTGGGCATGTATGGGCCCTTACAATCTTAAGATGTGTTTGAAAAATAAACTAAGAAGAGTCCCGAGGGGGCTGTTGTCCTCTCCTAAAGATTTTTCCATTTTAAGGGAGATGAAATTGTCCCACAACCTCTTTCTGATTCTCAAGATCGCTTTCAAGCATGAGATAAGAGCATACTCAATGATTGATATCCAATTTATTGTCCCAATGCAAGTTTTATATGTGATGTAGAATGGTTCCAACTTAGCTTTAGTCAAAGCGAGCCATCCATGTGGAAAAATAACAAAAAGAGAGGGAAAGTTATGATTTTAACCCCTAAATGCCTATGTGTTTTGACTAATCCCTTTATATGGAGAGGGAATGTAAGTGTAGTGCAGATTACAACATGCATGGAATCAACTTTAACAAGGCTATGGGCCCTCCATAGATCACACAAATATTACAATGTGTATTTTTCTGCATAGGTGCGCGGATCTCAGACTAGACAGAGGCGCTTTGAGTGCCAATGTTCGAACTAAAAGAGACTGAAGGGTGCAGGTGTGCAGATGGCACTAGGTTATACAGTGATTTTGGCGCACGTGCACATGATGCGCGACTGTGGGCCGATAAACCCGCGCACAACTGTCACATGGCCATGAAGTAAATTCCGGATGAAATTCCTTCAACTCAGCTTTGAATTTGGCTTCCTGTAGGTCGGCTTGGGCTGGTTATGGTACCTGCAGGTTAAATAAACAAAAAAGAAGACCTAAAATAACCCAAATGGGGTAGGAAATTGATACCTTTCCCCAGTGGAGTCCCCAATCTGTTGCGTCTCTTTTGTCACTTGAGTGAGCAAATTAGAGAGGCTTACAAGCCCAGTTGGGCTAGCTAGGAAATACAATAGTAAAGGAAAGGGTTAGAAATATAAAGCATGCAAGATAAACAAAAAACTAAACTAATAACAATAAAAGGAATTAAACTAGAGTGCATAAGATCATTAGAACAAGAAATAAACAAGACTCATGCCACCAATGAAAAGGAGTGTATTAGTGGAAATAAAACACCAAAGAGAAAGAAAGACTTTAGGTCCCCTCTTCCTCCAAGGGAGGGCTCTTGAACCCCCAATATTGAGCTCTTCTTACAACTTGAAGACTTGAAAGAAATGGTGAAAGAATCCCAAGCTAATTCACTCAAAAGGTGATGTGAATAGCTCAAATGGAATGGTGCTAGTATTCTCTTGATGAGAAAAGAGGATTCCCCAAGAGAATAGAAACAACATAACCTTACAAATGAATTTCTTGAAAAAGTAGTGCACCCATGGGGCCATTTAGGGTACCCTTAGGTCTTTGACTATCCACCCAGACGGATTTAGCTAAGATTTGGATGTCAAATCGACTTGGAAGCTGAACCAGAAGTGGGTGGGAGGTCGACCAACATCATAAATGCGTCATTATAAGGTGTGCGCAACTTTTAGCATCCACAGTCATGCATCATGCACATGTGCACTTTTCATGCATTTCTTGATGGTGCGTGTGTGCGTGCTCCCTATATAGTCATAGCACATCCTGATTTTATAATTGGTTGTATAGTTTTGGACCTTTTGGGAATGCATTTTTGGTAATTTTGGTCCATGGGTGAACTAATAGCTATTTGGAGATGCTAGATTCCTGTAACCATGTGCAGATGATATTTCAATGATAACACAAAGATTCCTCTTTCTTAGTTCCCAACAATCACACTTTCAGGTCTCGGCAACAGGACCATTTGGTTGCACAGGGGCAGACCCAGGGTTCAACGCTATAAGAGTGCACCAACAAAACCCTAACTATCAGCTCTTTCGGCAACACCTGTGAAGACGATGAAGTCTCACCCGAGGTAGAGGTAGGGGTGGTTGCAGGAATCAAGTGTCTACAACCTTAGCTGGGACAAATATCTATGATTATACAACTTAGTAAAGAAGTTAGCACCATCATTTCTTTAACATGGAATCATTATCTACTTCGCTGATGTACTCATGGTAATCTACCATATATGAGAACTTAGCATAAGTAAAATAGGTCGCACATAATTGATCAAGCACTGAGCATATTCAAGTATATTAGATATAACATTCCATACATCATTAGTAATGATCATAATAATATCTATCTAATCATATCAAAGCACTAAGAAAATAAGGCATAGACACATTCAAACAAGCACCAAGCAAGATAACACAGTGTTTACGTGGTTCACCCTCTCTTTAGGGCTACATCCACCAACTCTTCTTCTTTATTAACTTCAATCGGTCATCTACATGCAAATATCCATACAAACCCCACTCCACATAGGATAGGATATCTGCACACACCTTGCCATATCCTCCTCCCTCGAGTTAGGTTACAACACAAAAGCTTCTACTCAATCTCTTACAGCCACGAGCACTTAGCCTTGCAAGTCTCACATAGTATGCACAGAGCATATACAACTATTACTTGCACTTGGCACTTAGCTCATTTTCTCTTTCCTACATCGAATAGGTGTCTATTTATACATTACAAAATAGGCCTAAAAATGGGTAAACCCATGGGCCAACATCCCTTTCCCGTTACATATTCTCGAAACCCAAAAAGAGGCCTAAAAGGGACCCGACATCCCATGATCTCCGCTTCGTCTTGCACTTCTCCTTCGGCAGGATGTAGAAGTCCCAAAATAGGTCAACCTGACCAAGAAACTTCCAAAACTTGGTCAAGGGCCAACATCCTTCAATTGATTGAATAGGTCATCAATCCTTGACATAGGGTATTTGTTCTTTACAATTACATTGTTCAGTTGTCGAAAATTGATACACAACCTCAATGTTCTATCCTTCTTCTTCATGAATACAACCGAGGCTCCCCAAGGTGACACACTTGGGCGTATATACCCCTTCTTCAGAATATCTTCAAGCTGCAGTTGCAACTCTTTCAACTCTGGCGTACTCATCCTGTAAGGATCTTTTGACACTGGGGCTAGTCCAGGCATCAAATTTACTGAGAAGTCTATATCTCTTTTCAAAGGTAGTCTGGGTATCTCTTGAAATATATCCTTAAACTTCTTTTAGTACCACATGGTCTTCGATATTTGAAACATTATCCTTATGTGTTTCCTCCACATGGGATGCAAATAATTGACATCCTTTTCTATAGAACTTCTTCAGCTAGATTGTTGAGATTTCTCTAATAGCAACAACTCTGGGAATTCCTTGGACCGTTTTCTGATTCTCTTTCTCATCCAGGCAAGTGAATTCCTTGTTACAACATTCCAATATGGCATGGTGTGACCCAATCAATCCATCCCAATTAGATAGTCATAAGAACCTAAAGGAAAAACATTTAATTCATCCTTTGTGCTCAGTCCATTCATGTTCACAGGACATGACTTAACCAACTCAGTGACTTTTCTCTTGGTTCCTGTAGACAGCTACACTAACCAATAATTTTCATGTTTTCTTCTCGACAAATGAAAACTTTCCACCATTCTAGGATCTATATAACTATGGCTAGCCCCCAAATCAATTAAAATAGTAAAGGGTTGATTTTTAATCATACCTTCCACTTCAATCATGTGCAACTGATATTCATCTTTCTTGTTGTCCAGGGCTGCATATATCCTTGGCATTCTACTACCCATGTCCTCCATTGTTTCAGCTTGTGGAACATTATGGATAGCTCTCACTTTGTCATTTTTATGGGGACAATCTTTGTACTTATGGTTCTCTTTACAAGCCCAACACTGAATGGGCATCTTTCTTGGCCTTTGTTCCCCTACATCAACCATTCACGGCTCTCTAAACGATGGCTTTCCTTGAGGACTGTTTCTAAAAAAAGGGATTTTGTTTCCCTTCTACCTCTTCTCTTTCTTAAACTTCTTCTAGTCATTCCAAGCCTTCCAGAAAGTAGGCTTCTCTATTTGCTCCTCATATAAGAATTTTTCTCTTCTTATCGTTTCTTGCATAGTTTTTGGGTCATCATACTAGATATTGTCCCCAATGGAAGGTGGAATTCCACTCAGGTACCTTTGAAACTTGACGGTTTCATCCTTGATGAATGGAACATGCTTCAGTAATTCCAAAAATCTTTGCTCGTATTCATCAATGGTCATGTTGCCTAGATTGAGTTCAAAGAACTCTTTCATCTTTTTGTTGTAGTATCTTTTAGTCAAGTATTTCTTCTCGAAATACCTCTTTAATTCCTTCCAAGTGATATATTTCTCCCTAAGGTGCTGGACCTACACAAGTTGATCCCACCACATGAATGCCTTTCCATTTAGTTGATACATTGCAATTCTTCCTTTTGCATGGGAGGAACAATTCTGCAATTGGAAATATTTTCTCATGCCAAGCAACCATGTTTCAAAATCTTCCTCTTTATGCTCTCCATAAAATGTAGGTGGCTTAATATTATTCATCTCTCCCTTAAATTCATCCACTCCCGATCTCCTGTTATTTCTGGTAGGATATGGGCTGGAGCTACTGTGTGCCCTCCTCTTAGAGTGACCTTGGGAGTGATGATGGTGTGTACCTGCACTCCTTGACCTTCTTCCCTAAGAAGTATGGTGACTCCCTATTCTTGTCGAGTCGTTCTCCTTATCTAACTTCTTCTTTATTATCCCCAAAATCCTTAACATCTTTATGTTAAATTCACCTTGTTTTTCATGAGATTTTCTGAGATTTTTTCTATCTGCTCGGTGAGTTTGGGAATCTTTATGCAATTTTTCAATGATTTTCATCATGTTTCCTTCCTTATCTATCTCTTCTCCATTCCCATTAGAATTCGATCATTCAAATCCCAAGTGAACATCCATTCCTTTTGCTACATCCTCAGAACGGGAAGCAGTCTGTGCCCTTTCCTTTTCTTTTTCACTCAGTGGAAATTCTACTCGGTTCTGGCACTCACTAAACTTCTGCAAACAAAATGTGCAGACAACTGGAATTTGTCATGTCATTAATCCTTATCAAATTCGATAGCATTAAAAAACAACTTGATTCAAGAAAACGTTCAGAGTCCATGAATTTCTTTGGGCTCTGCTCGGCTTTGCAGTACACTAATGCCATAACCCTTTTCCTTTGTTTCCCCAACCCCACATGACCAAGGGTCGTGAACACGCACTAGATATACAAGGTTCTCTAAATGAAACTTCGTGATTTCAGGTTTCACGGTTTCAGTCCTGGAAGCTCTCACACTCACTTTCCTCTCCAACTCCCGACTTCCAAACTTTCGACCTTTCTCACCCCCGGGCCCACGACATAGCTGTCACCAACCAAGGTGGTGATACATGGAATCCTTAAAAAGGTCCATGTTACCTCGGGTGACATCATTCAGCCCTATTGCATCTACCTTTTCCTTTGGGACCCACTGGAACATGGCACACATCCATGTGTCCTCGTCAATCCAAGTGACGTCGACCCAACCCAATAATTTGGTTCATCGGGATTTCATGATTTCGGGATTCTGGAGTTTGTTCATCTGCACATCTCACTTCTCTTGACAACTGATCTCCTGAAATACTGACATTTCAGAGATCCTAATCCAACGGTCATGAATTCCCCACGATCTGACGATCCAAATCTCATCGGGATTTCGCGTATCGGGATTTCGTGTGTCACGAGGCTGAAAAACCTCCCACCTTCAATCTTTCGATCCTCAAAATGTCGCAATCCTTCCTGGACAATGAATGGTCTAGATCTCTCCTTGATCAGTTGTTGTGATCTAATCGTGAATTTGTGTTTCGTGAATTCTCACGAACTTTGCCTTTGACCTTTTCAAGTCACGAGTCAGTGAAACGTTGATCGTTCTCCACGCATCCTTCCTGATGGATGACTCTGATGACATCGGGGCTTTGCGTATCCTGATTTCCACACTTCTGTGAAACTCCAAAGGTTTTTAAACCTTGTGCACGTTCCTTGGATCCAATGACTGTTCATCCACATGCTCAGATCTGATCTCTTCTATGCGATTTCCTTAGTGTATGGATGTGGATTTGATGGTCCAAATCTTCTCCTTTATAGCTGATCTACAGCTACAGTTTTATTCTACCACAACTCCTCCTGAGCTTTGTAACACGGTCAAGAAACCCATTGACACTCAGATGCATTTTGAGGTCCAAGATTAGTCCTCCAGACACAATTTCCTCTCAAAACCTTGGGTCCAAAGACCACTTATCTAGCCCATCTAGCCTCAAGGTTAAAAAACATGGCTCTGATACCACATTGTAACGTCCCCAACCATTAAACCCCTTGTCGGGAGATGATATTGCATGGAAAAATTCTCATACTTATATATTATGCATTTAAAAGAAATTAAATTCCATAACAGAGTAAACATACAATTACTGCTAACATATAGAAATAATTCAATCAATAGTAAACATCATCGCAATGGAATACATGATAATTTTGCAAGCATCACAGACATGCATTTAAAATATGAATTTAAACACATGCATATACTTATCTTTGAAACTGTAGTAACTCCATCAACCACGTGCAAACCTTCCATGAAACTCCCAGCCTTAGACCTCACTGCTCATCACGCTCAATAGTTGGTCACCCCCGTGATGGGACTAAGCTCCACCCAAGGCAAGGGAATCCTAGGCTAGGCTGAGGTTACAGGAAAACTGCATAGAGAAATCAGGAGGATTCTCTCTAGGATCCTTCTTATGCCCACTACTAATAGACTCTCATTCCCCACATGCATGTTCCATCCGGGAGTATACACCTTCACAAGCATAGTCCATCGGTGCTTCACCTCCCTCTTTGGGCCTCGGAAACAAGCCAGATCAAGAATTATCAGAGCTCCGTAGCTGGTGCTAGACTCACTCTGAGAGAAAACCACTTTCGAGCAGACTCTCTCACCTAGAGGGAGCTTCTCACATGCCTGACAACCTGCTTATTCTACCATGGGCCTGGCAACCTGGTTCTTCAGTCAAATTCAACTCAATTCCTGCAAGGGGAATATAAGAGCAACAACAATAGGTCAATTCCACTCAGGAACATAGAAGGCAACGACTCAAAGACATTTCAGGTATGGCTCGACCTTGCAAGAGAATATCGGCTCGCTTACAAGATACACAAATGACATGGATCAATCCACAAGTTTGCCACTAGTTTTCATAGGACATGATAAAGAATCCACACAGAGGTCACACACGAACTCAATAGTTCATATAGAGGTGTACCGGTTTCTCAGAAAACATTGCAGGCTTTGGGTCTCATAGCTGTGTGAGGCATACAGAGGTCAAACATAAATCAAGTTTCAGACAACCCTGATCCGACAATAGAATGGAGGACAAAACCCTTCCAAGACTCAATATTTGGGTTAAATTGCATGTGCCAGGGCCAAAACATGTCAGCCATGAGGCTTCATGCACTCCATCAGCCTGTGTTCCCTTTTGCCCACGTTTCCCCTTCCAGTAACTTAAGATAAAAACATATTTTGTCACATAGCTTTTGGAATAATAATAAATTATTATTCCCAAGGACTTAAGCCCCCAAGCTTAACCCCTAGGCTCAAAAATTATCCTCTCTTTCCAACCATTCATCACTCTTTCCCTTACCCACTATGTGGAAGCTTAGTCCCCCATCACTCTTTCTTCGTGGTCGGTCTACACACAATGATTTTTATAATTTTATTAATGTTTTGCATAATACATATACAAAAATGGGCTTCTGGCCTTAATACTTAGGCTCTCTGGCCTAATAACCACATAAGCCTACCATCTTATCAATACTCGACTCACCAACCTACAAAACATGATTTACAATTCACAAACATGATTACAACAAGGCTCGTCCTTGGGGATATTACATGAGGAGTTTAGAGGAGAGGGTAATATGGAGGCCTTTCAGGGCCCCTTCTTCTCTGGACCACTGAAATATCTTCCCATCCCTTATGCTATAATTATGAACAAAAATGGGGATAGAGGGTCCCCTTTCCTGATTCCTTTAAGGGCTTTGAAGGTAGAAGAAAGGGACACATTAACAAGTGTAGCAAAGAAATCCATGGATATCAGGGCATATACCCAAGATATCCATTCCTGGTTGAAGCCAAATGATTTTATAATTTCATGAAGGAAATCCTAGTTTATCCTGTAATAGGTCTTTGATAAGTCCATCTTTATCAACATCCTTGAATGACCGCTTGTGTTAAGTGAGTGGATGGATTAATGTGCCACTATTATACCATCTAGGATTTGTCTTCCCTCAATGAATCCTCCTTGTTCAGGTGAAATTTTTACTGTAGGATAGGTTTCGTTCTATTTTCTATAAATTTTATTATGATATTATATATTACATTGCAAAGAGAGATCGGACAATACCTATCTGTCGTTCGTGCCTCATTTTCCTTCGGTATTAATTTCAATAAGGTAGCGTTGAATGATTGGAGGACTGAGAGAGCTTTCCTTGATTCTTCTACCACCTCCCACACATCTCGTCCTATGATGCTCTAACAAAATTTGTAGAAGTATGAGGTGAACCCATCCGGGCCCGGGGACTTTCCTTCTAGCATAGACTTGACCACCTCTTGTACTTCTTATATGCTTACTTGATGCATTAAACTACTATTTTTCTATGCAGATATTAGTTTGGGAATTGAGTTGGTGATTTGTCGAGTTGTTGCCCTTTTGTCCCTGTCTGGTTTTGAAAGTAAATTCTTGTAATGATTCACTAGCTCTCTTTCTATGTCCTCGTGTTTTTCCACCACCATTCCATATTCCTTTTGTAGGGACACTATATGGTTCTAGCTTATTCACTAGAGGAGAGAGTTGTGGAATAAATTGGTGTTTCTATCTCCCTCTTGTAACCATTGAACCTGAGATTTCTGCCTGATCAAAATATATTCATGGATATCTCTTTCTTTGATCTCTTGTTGAAGTTGGGATTCCTCTAATAGGATTTGTTGGGACAACCCTTGGAGTATTATTTGTTTTCAGAGTTGCTCCATTTTCCCTTTTAGTTTTCTCCTTTCCTCCTGGATGTTGTCGAAGACCTCTTTATTCCATTTTTTAATAAAATCCTTGGTGTATTTCAACCTTTGATGGAATTTATACATATGGGTGCCATGGAGGTTTGGTTGGTTGTTCCACCATATAGACATCATTGGTAGAAAGTATGGGCTACGCATCCATAATTTTTTAAATCTAAAAGGATTTGGTCTATGGGTTGATTGAGACTCCCAATTTACTTGGATCGATCAATGGTTTGATCCTTGGTAAGGAAGAATTTCAGCCACCAATTCCTGTGTGTATTGAAAGAACCTTTATGAAAATAAGTATCTATTCAATCTGTCTGCTACCTATTTCAGTCCCCTCTTCAATTGTTCCAGGTGAATATGCCTCCTTGGGTTGGTAGGTCCACCATATTTGTCTTCTCTATGCTTTCTTTGAAATGTTTATTCTCTAATTCTATATTTCTTACCCCTCCCTTTTTCTCTTCCATGGATTTTATCAGGTTAAAATACCCTCCTATGATTATTGTTGATATTGAAGCAGGTTCCCCAACTGATCAAAAGATTCTAGAAATTCTATTTTTGCATCATGTTTCAGGGGGTCATATGCATTTGAAATGTATCCTTTCTCCCTCTATCTTAGGTATCAGTAATGGATTGTCATAATTATATGGTGTTGGAGCACTAATTCCACCTTGATATTGTCTGGATTCCAAAGGGTCGCTAAGCCCCCTGAGGCCCCTTCTGCTTCTACACATACCATTTCACATTTCTTCCACACTTTATTGGTTATCTTGCTCATTGTTTCTTTGTCACATTTAGTTTATTGTAATAACATAAAGTCTACTTTCTCTTGGTTTAACTTATTTTTCAAAGTTATCTACTTTGATGGTGCCTTTAACCCCCACATATTCCATGAGATTACCTTCATCATTAAAATTTTGGTTGAGAGGGGAATTACTTCTCTA
>ML836342.1:96227-118813 GCA_009831015.1 Picea engelmannii | reverse complement strand
TTCTTAAGAACCTTCAAGTATCCACTTTAGAGTTCTATCTTTAAAATAAATAGGTTTGCATGAGAAGTGGGACCCTCATTATATGTAATTCACCTTACCTAAACAAGAAGAGATTCATCTCTACAAACTTGGATAAGAAACAATTTAATCATCTTGGGATGTATTCTTTTATGTGTTCCTCTCTTCAAATGATATCTAAATTATGCTTATATCACTTTTGTTTTAAAGATAATCTAGCCAAGGGGGCCTATTAGTCAAAGTCATTATAAAAACTCTTGGTCACTATCTTATAATCATATTAGAGTCACATCCATCCTTTTCTCCTAAATTTGATTGAAAACAAATTGGATAAGACTTAACTTCAGGGAATGCTTGATCGAGTGAGGAGTATCATCAATTGTGAAATTTTGAAGATCATTGTTGCATGAGGACATGCAATGAATTAAGAATGGGGGAATGTTGAGTCTCCATTTTGACACTTCTAATGCCCTATATTACCTTCTATATGAGCCTATTTTACCTATTCCATGCGTATGTAATTGACTGTTTCCTCCATAATACACTCGATGACCTTGTTCACGTGCATAAGAGGTAACTTATGATTAAAACATGATTTGTTTAATTTTATTGAGTTAATTCGATTAAATGCTTGATTATGTATGATAATAATCACTTTGACTCTTAATAAACATGATTCGGTACCCAGTGTATTCCGGTACCAAGGCTCCACCTATTTTGGTACCAGCCTATGCTAATTTGGTGCTAGAAATAATTCAAAATTTTGGAAATATTCTAGAGGAAAATCGGGCACATGGGTTTTGTCCAAAATGATGTTTTCATGAGGAAACATGGGTCAGAATTCACCTAGATCGCACATGTGGATCTCCATCTCAGGGGGAATGATTCTTCCAAAATTATAAAAAAAACTCAAACTGCCAACTTGCACCTCGATTTTCGTGCATAAGGTATCAGATCTAGAAATTATAAAACATGGGTTTTGTCCAGAATATGATAAATTGAGTACAACATGGGTCGATTTTAAAAATTAAAATTTTTTTGGGAGATATGGGTGGGGGACTAACTCGAATCTGCCCAAATGTTAAAAAACACAGATTTTTGGGATTTCTCCTAAAATTGTAAAAATTGTTTTCTTAGTTTGGGGATTTGGTTTCATCCATTCCTCCATGGATTTTATGTATAAATAAGACCTCATAGGTTTGAGTAGAGGGAATTATCATGATGTAAGAATGGTTCTTCAAGGAGAATTGTTATGATGTAGAATGGATTCAAGAAAAGACTCTTTTTCTAAACCTACTTGTTGGAGATTAATGCAAGATTGAATTCAATGATTTTGTCTCTCTTAGAAGTTAACATCTGGTGATCTAAAAGCTTCCATGTTGGCATTGACAAGGACCACCGATCCAACTTGGTAAGCTTATTGTAAATTGTTAGTGTAGATTTTCATTTCATGTATTTGTTATTTTGATTTCATGTTATTTTGTTTGATTTCACTATTCGAATTTGTTGCAAAGTGTGGTAATGCAGGAACAATTGGATCTCCATATTTCACCATACATGATCTTTAATGGAGCATCCCACTTGTTAGTTTAATTGCTACAGGGAACAAGATCTGAGTTCATCTCTTCATTTCATGAGCCTCTAATGAACATACTTGTTATCTAAGCAAGAACCTTTCGATTCACTGTTTTCTTGAGAAGTTTTGTTATCATTTTTCCCTTCTAAGTTTGGAGTTGTATTGTTGAAGTGTGCCCAGATTTGTTTATTAGTTGTTGTTAAGGATATTAGCTATAGATAACAAGATTCAAAGTCCATCTTTCCACTTCATGAGCTTGTAAATGGACAAGGCATTATCTGAGAAAAATCTTTTGAGTGCATGATTGCAAGTTTTGCTTTCTAATTTCTGAATTATGTGAAGAGTGTTATCTTTGAAAATAGAGTGTTTTGTTATTGTTGGTTTTCTTATCTAAGCTATACTAAACAAACATAGGAACTGATCTGTTATCGACACATATAATGCATCAACTCTACTGATTACGAATCCCGATTGATAATTTATGTTTGGTAATATATTATGCAAATAATTGCACCAACAAAGGGAAAGTGATGGATAATAAGGGGCAAATTTAAAATGATTCTCACGCTGGAGGAAAAGTGAGGGGGAAAAAGCGCTTGGAGCAGGATAGCGCCAAATTCTAGGAACTCATAGAGAACCTAAGATTGGTAGAAATTGAGAACAATAATGGCACCTACACCTGGACCAACAAAAGATCAGGTAACCACCAAATATCTTGCAGACTTGATCACTTCCTCATCTCAAAAATTATTCTCTTGGAAGCCCCCCTAGTAGAATCCAACATCCTCCCGAAGGCAGGTTTAGACCACTGGACGGTTCAGCTCCGGGTTGACACTATTTCCACCCCCAAGCTTAAACCCTTCAGATTTGAAATTTTTTGGCTCACCCATCCATATTTACAGGAGCTAGCCCATCACTCATGGAGCACTGCAGAAACACAGATGGGAACTAGAATGTATTTATTCCAGTAAAAACTAAAACACTTCAAACAACAGGTACACAAATGGAACAAAGAGGTATTTGGGAACATTTTTCGGGAGATGAAATTACTGGAACAAAAATGTGAGAACCTCCAAGCACAATTCATTCAAGAAGGATACACAATCACCCAACAACAAGAGGAAAATGAACTCAACAGGCAACTAGAAAAACGCCACAAGAAAGAAGAGATCATGTGGAGACAGAAATCTAGGGTTCAATGGCTCAATGAAGGAGAGAAGAACACCAAATTCTTCCATCAGTCTATGATCCACAGACTCATTATCAATCGCATCATGAAGCTGGAAGACTCGCAAGGCAACACCCTATTAAATCATCAGGAAATAATGCATGAGCTGACAGATTTCTACAAGGATATCCTCTCTGAACCCCAGGTGGATCACACCTCAAAAATAGAGCGGGTGGTCCAAAACATACCAACTATAATCACCCAAGAACAGAATGAGGCTCTCATGACACCAATAATGCAAGCGAAAGTGGATCATGCTATTCAGAAGTTACCCACATGCAAGGCTCTAGGTCTAAATGGTTTCACAACAAAATTCTTCCACTCATGTTGGCCAATGTTAAGGGAGGAAGTGTGGCAGCTAGTGGAGGAATCACGCAGCTCTGGAAAATTTCTTCCAACACTAAATGCCACTTTCCTCACCCTAATACCCAAAGAAGAAAGAGTCACAAACCTGAGGAACTTCAAACCCATAACTCTTTGCAACATGATCTACAAAATAATTTCCAAGGTCATAGCTCGAAGACTCAAGCCTATTATACCCTTCATCATCTCCAAGGATAAATCATGATACGTCGAAGGAAGGCAAATCATGGATAGTGTCATTCTTGTCCATGAAATCATTCACTCACCCAAAATCACCTACACTCTAGGTATGCTTCTAAAACTTTACCTTTCAAAAGATTTTGATAAATCAAGATGGCAATATATGAAAGCGCTTCTATCGGCTTTCAGTTTTGACAAGGATTGGGTCTCCTAGATAATGAACCTCATATCTTCGATCTTCTTCTCAATCCTCATCAATGGTGTCCCCTTTCAACCCTTCTCCCCCTAAAGAGGGATAAGGAAAGGATATCCTCTCTCCCCTTTTCTTTTTGTCATAATGGCTGAAGGACTAGGACGCTATATCAAGACCTCAATTCAAAATGGATCCCTCCAAGGCCTCCCTCTTCACAGATTAGAACCGACAACCTCCCATAGAAAATTTGTTGATGACACACTACTAATGAATACCCACACCATGCAAGAAGTAATCAAACTAAGCTCCATCCTCTCTGATTTCAACGAAGCCTCTGGCACCACCTTTAATCTGGCCAAATCACAACTCTTCTTTTTCAATACTCCTTTGGAAATTCAACATCACCTTTCTCAAATTATGAATACCCCTGTTGACACACTGCCCTCTCGCTACCTGGGACTCCCTCTCTCTGACTCTGCATCCAGAAACATCTCTTGGGACTCCCTCCTACTCTCAATCACCAATCATCTAAAAAATTGGACCTTTCGTTCCCCCAACCTTCCAGCCATAATTGTTATCTTAAAGTTAGTCCTCCAGGCCATCCCAACTTACCTCTTCTTAGTCGTGGCTGCCCCCAATCAGTTATAAATAAAATCAGAAATCTGCAAAGAAACTTTCTTTGGCATGGACACAAACTAAATAAAAAATGGGCTTTAGTCAGCTGGAACAAAGTCTGGAAGCCTAAATCTTCATGTGGTCTGGGCCTCTGGGACCGTGGTAAATTAAATAGCACCATGGGAGAAAGAACTTGGTGGAGATGGCTCAAAACTCCAACAGAGATTTGGGAAAAACTCTGGAAATGAAAATCTGCCCCAAATATGCACCAAAGTCAACTTATAAGAATGTAGGGGAAAATTTAGGGCTCAAACATCTGGAATGAGGTCTGGAAAAATCAACCATTCATACAGGAACATGCTTTCTAGGAAGTTCACAATGGTCAGAGTGCCCTGTTCAAGATGGATTCCTGGCAGCAAATGCCACCCCTATGACTGGAAAAAAATCTACAATCCTATGAAAATCATATTCAAGATCTAGCCACTCTCAAAGTGGTAGATCTGTGGATAGAAACCCCCAACGACTCTCCCTGGAGAAGTTGGAAATCAACTCATCAGGAACTCCAAGTGGGAATGAATTGTGACCTGCAACACTGGAAACAAGCAACAATCCAAAGGTGAATCAGGAAAAGCATAGACCTAGACATTCTCATATGGGGATACACACCTCATGGAAGCTTCACTCTCAAGGAGGGATAAACCCTACAAGAGAATTTCCATAACCTTCATAAAGACATCATCTGGACAACAATCTGGAAATCAGAACTCTGGCCCAAAATCTCTACTTTCCTCTAGCTTCTACTACAAAACAATAGCTTAACATGGGACAATCTCCAGAGATGAGGTTTCATTGGCCCCTTGATATTCCATCTCTGTCATCTCCAGGAAGAAACCATGGAGCACGTCCTAAATAACGTCTACTCAGTGAGAAAATCTAGAACCATGACACTCAACTCATGAGAAGAACCAATCGAGTTAAAAATAACATAATTAGCACCATCAGGGAATGGGGCTCTGGTCCCTTCAAATTTCCTATCTTGAACAGAGCCTGGAAAATCTTACTATGCTTCATAGTGTGGAAACTATGGAAAGAGAGGAACATAAGAATATTTCATTCCCAGCCACCTCCTCCTACCCTCCTCTGGAATACAATCCTCCTACATCTCCAGGAAACTCTCCAGCTAAATTCATGGTTCAAGGAAGACTTCCCCACTGACACAAGTGAGATCTCAATCCTCAACTCATAAGGCTTCTCGTTTTCCCACTCCACCCTTCTTCAACAACCCCCTCTATTCTCAAAATTCCTCAGTCCCTCCAAGTGGTTCTCACCCCCTCTAGGCTTCCACAAGATCAATTTCGATGGCACATATTGTCCCTTGACAAAGTTTTGAGGATTCTTGGTCATGTTTGACCTAATTTTGGGACTTCAATAGGCTGTCGAAGGCAGAGTGCAAGACAAATCATATATCATGGGATCTCGGCCCCGTTTAGGCCCCCCCTTTTAGGCCCCTTTTTGGTATTTGGGATTATGTAATGGGTATGAGATGTCGGCCCATGGGTTTACCCATTCTTAGGCCTATTTTGTAAAGTATAAATAGATGTCTAGGCGATGTAAGGGATGGGGCATATCTATGTGATGTTGGGCCGATGAGCTGAGTGCTAAGTGTGGATTGTAGATGCTTTGTGCATACTGTGTGAGACTTGCAGAGCTAAGTGCAAGTGGTTGTAACAGACTGTGGAAGGGTTTGTCCTGTAACACAAGGAAGGAGGATCTAGCGAGGTGTGTTGATCTCTTGTCCTCTGCAGAGTGGAACTTGGATGCTCTATGCTTGTAAGAAGCTTGACCAAGATAATAAAGAAGAGAAGAGTTGGTGAACATAGCCGTAGGGTGGGGGTGAACCACGTACACGTTGTGCTGCTTTTCTTTGTGCGATGTATTGATGTGTTTACTTTCTTAGTGATTTAACATAGATGAATGATAGATAGATGTTTTAATGCTATGTTCTTAATAGTATGGATGAATACTAGATCTGGCATATGTCGAGGTGCTTAAGTGTTTGAATATAGTAGATCTGAATGAATACTGTGCTGTACTATAATTAGAGTTTAACCACTAAGAATTGAATATTGATGAATGCTAACTACTGAGTGCTTTGTTAAGTGAATAGAATCACAGATCTATGTCCCAACTAAGGTTGCAGACATTGGATTCCATCAACCACCCCTGCCTCTACCTCAGGTGAGACTTCATCCGCTTCATAGGTGTTGCCGAAAGGGTCAGTAGTTAGGGTTTTGTTGGTGTGCTGTTGTAGTGTTGAACCCTGGGTCTGCCCCTGTGCCAACAAATGGTTCCATTGCTAGGACCTAAAACTATGATTGCTGGGAACTGAGGAAGAAGAAGCTTTGTGTGAATATCTGGACCTGAAACTATGATTGCTGGGAATTGAGGAAAAAGAAGCTTTGTGCGAAGATTTGACCTGAAATTGTGAAATCTCTGTTCGTGGATCTGTCGCTCTAGTGCGCAATATTCTACTTGATTTGTGAAGCTCTGTGCTAAAGAAAGAAGTATGATCTGAAGAAAAGAAGTAAGATATGAATGCTCTGTGCTCTGATAAAGGTAATAATAGTGAATTTTTTTATATCTGAACATTTTGTTCTCTGATAAAGGTAAGAATAGTGAAAAGTTTTAGATCTGGAAGCTTTTTGCTCTGCTGAAGATAAGATTAGTGGACATTTTTGTTTCTAAAGTATGGATCTAGGTATGTTTGATAAGATTTTTCCTAGATTGGAAACTATGGCATTGATAGAAGAAAGAAGATTTGATATGAATAGATCTGATAAGAATAATGAAATATATGTTATACCTATGCATAGAAATAATGTTTGGACTAATGAATGGATGCATGACCCTAGAAAGAATTTGTTGCAGGTTAGCTACCATGATCCTAGCATGCAATACAAGAGAGGCTGGGGATCATTTAAAAGAAAGAGAGGATTAACCCTTTGTTACAGTTGTAGAAGACCAGAACATCTGGCTAAGGAATTCCTTGGTAGAAGAGCTAGTTGCCTTTGTTGTAAAGCTCTGTACCATGAAGTATTGGATTTCCCTAGAATGATTGCTAAGGTTGAAAGAATGAATATTGTTGGAGTTAATTCACACACACCTAGGATTTCTTTTTCCAAAGGTTTTTATTTTTTTATTAGTCATAATTAGTCATTATCCAGTCTCCTATATTTTAGGAGAGAATATTCCACCTGGAGAATATTCTCTTTCAGTTTACACTTCAGTTTGACTAGTTGAGTTGAGTTTAGATGTTGCATTGGGATCATCACCATGCTAATTCGAACTTGCCTTGGTATCATCACCAAAGTGGTGCATTAGCCTTGATTCCTTGAGTTAAATCCTCACTACTTTCTGTTCAGTCAGTTAACTGAAGACTACTTGACTAGTTAACTCAACTAGGTGGCAGTTCACTCCCGTAACTGCCCGAGAGACTAGAATAGGTGGCAATTCACTCTCATAACTGCTGGTGTGTGTCCAAATCACTCTATACCACCACTATGGTGACTTGTTTCACCTCAATTTGAACTCATTGAGTTATACAAAGTATATCATGTGTAAATTATTCATTATTCATAACGGTGAGAATTCTTTCCATTCTTTCTCTCCTTCTTCTTCTTTTTCCAATTATCTCTGCAAATGTGTGTATCATTGTTTATATAGATATATTCTATGTAGGTCAACACATTTACATGGTATCAGATCCAACGAACTGGTAAGCAAAGCTACACCAAAATTTTTTGTACGTACAAAAGTTCGAAGACAACAAAAAGATGGAATTCCAAAAAGAATTCATTCTTACACCTTACAACTATTTTGCATGGAAGGAGAAAATAGCCATAAATCTCCAATCCAGAGGGTTGTATAGGTTAACCATGAATATAGATACATAAACAACATCAGCCATAGAAAAATCCAAGTACTTAAATCGCATGGATGAGGCACTCGAAACAATTTGTAGTCTTATTTCTCCCGATCTCCTTTTTCATATATCTTCCTGTAAGAATCCCAATGAATCCTGGACCATCTTGGAAGGGATCTTTGGAAAACATGATGATATGAGGGGACACATGCTGGAGGTGGAACTGCTCACATTGGATCCAAAAATCTTCGAGAATATCCAAGATTTCTTTACAAAATTCAAGGATTTACTGTCGCAACTCAAAGCTTGCGGGGTTGATAAATTGAAGGAGAAGAAACAAATGGTTCTCACCATTCTCTCCAAGCTTGGAACTGAATTCTCTGTATTCATATCCACATTCCATACTGTCATATTCGCCTCTAGATCCACCTGGAAGATGCCTTCTCTTGAAGACTTTATTGAATCCTTGACACAAGAGCAAACCAAGATCATCAACATGGGTGCAATCAAAGGCCCAAGGGTGCATACACTCACTGTGCATGATGGTAGCCAAAAATATCAGAAATATAAAGATAAATATAAGCGGAAATCTCATGCACATACGAAGAAGGAAGGGTACACAAAACCCTTCACCTATGCCTCCAGATCCAAAGGAGAAAAGGGAAGAAAAGGAGATAAATGCACGTACTGTCACAAAGAATTCCATTAGGAATCTGCATGAATGCAAAAAAAAATAGATCTGATGTCTCAAATACTTCAGCAAAACAACCTTGGAGATCAAATCCCGAGGGTGCAAAGAAGAAGAAGTCAGAAGATCCAAATTCCAAGAAAGACAATTCTAGCCATGCCTTGATTGCAATCAACTCCTTTACCGATGCTTGGATCGTAGATTCAGGAGCATCACATCACATGGCTGCCTCAGAAGTAGTATATTCTTCTTTGGATGCATGCAAAGGTCCTCCTATTCTGATGGGGGATAACTCTTCTGTCGAAGTCACCGACAAAGGAAGGATTGAACTCACCAACGAAAGCTTCGAGAATGTGTTGCATGTTCCCAAGCTTTCTGTCAACCTTCTCTCTGTGTATCAAATGATGAATTCCAGCACTGGAAAGAAATTCGTATTCACACCAAATGCTGTGGACATCTACGAAATGAAAACCAACTCCAAGGTTGCTACTGGTGAGGTAAATCATCAGTCTAGATTGTATACATTTTCTGAATTCATTGAACCTAATTCTGCTTTACTGCTTACTCATGTTGATGAAAGTAGTAGGATATGGAATGAAAGGTTTGAACATTTGAATTTTGGATACATGCAACAACTTAGCAAGAAAAAATTAGTTGATGGTCTACCAGACATCCATTTCTCCAAGGGAGTATGTGAGGGATGTGTTCTCGAAAAACACCCTCAAGAGAAATTCGACAAAGGAAAGTCTCAGCGAGCTTCTGCACCTTTAGATCTGATCCACAGTGACCTCATGGGCCCTTTTCCACATCCATTGATCAACAAAGTGAGGTTTTTTCTCATTTTTGTTGATGATTTCTCACGTTTTACTTGGATCTACTTTCTCAGGAAAAAATACGAGGTCTTTCAACACCTCAAAGATTTTAAAGCTTTGGTTGAGACACAGTTCGGAAAGAAGATCAAAGTCCTTAGAACTGATAACGGGGGAGAGTATGTGAATCATGAGATTCATAATCTTTTCCATGAGGCAGGGATTCATTTGCAACATACAGTTCCCTACACTCTGCAGCAAAACAGAGTTGATGAGAGGAAAAGCAGATCTCTAAAGGAGATGGCATCTTGCATGTTGCATGCAAAGTCACTACCATAGAGACTATGGGCCGAAGCACTTAACTGTGAAACATACATCCAAAATAGATCTCCTCATATATCTATCAAGGATAAGACCCCCTATGAGGCTTAGATCAGCCTCAAACCAGAAGTGGCCCACTTTCTCATTTTTGGTTCACATGCATGGGCCCAGATTCCCTCTGAAAAGAGGAAGGCACTTGATCCACAGAGCACTGAGTGCATTTTTGTTGGATACCCCGATGGTGAAAGGGATATAGTCTTATTGATCTTTCCTCAGACCGACTCATCATTGAGCGTAGTGTCCAATTCTAGGAAAGTGTCTCGCATGTACCTCAACAGTTGCATGCAGACACTTTCACTCTTCCACCTGTCCGAGATGATGAGAATGCACATGCTGACTCTTCTTCAGATGAGAGTTCTAATTCAGAGGAATCAAATGATTTAGATTCAGAGTCAGTACAATTAGATGTAGAGTTAGAGCATCCAAATGCAGTTGCAGAGCCAGAGCAGAGGCCCAAGTGGGCACAAATTACTCTTGAGGATGTAGGGGATCTCGTTGGTGATCCAACCGATACTAGGAGGACTCAATCTGATTTTGAGGAGCCTCCTATTGCACTCACTGCCACTGAACCATTGCCTTCTAGGCATCTTTTCTTGGTTCAGTCTTCAGATCCACAGTCTTATGGCGAGGTTGCTGAAAATCCCTTTTGGGAATCCACCATGCAGGAGAAGTACAACTCCCTCCTCGAGAACCAGACTTGGGATCTAGTTCCCCTTCCTTATGGGAGGAAACTTTTCAGATGCAGATGGGTCTATAGGACCAAGAGCGCAGCAGATGGATAGATCAATAGATACAAATCTAGGCTTGTCGCCAAAGGCTTTCAGCAGGTTCATGTTATTGACTATGATGAGACCTTCACTCTAGTAGTGAAGATGGATTCCATTCGATTGGCCCTTTCCATTGTGGCAGCCAATGGATGGGAATTCCATCAGATGGACGTGAAGAATGCATTTCTTCATAGTGATCTCTCTGAGGAGATCTACATAGAGTAGCCCCAAGGATTTGTGTAGGACTCATATTTGGTCTATCGACTGAAGAAGTCACTTTATGGCCTCAAGCAGGCTCCAAGGGCATGGTATGCCAATATGGACTCCTACTTGTTGTCACAGAACTTTGTACGTTGTAAATCAGACCCAAATGTATACATGCTCAAGATGGCTGATTCAATTCTACTTTTAGTTCTATATGTTGATGATTTGCTGATCACCGTTTTCTCAACTTCAGCGATAGCTGTAGCCAAGAGGATTCTTCATGACAGGTTTTTGATGATGGACATGGGTCCTCTACACTTCTTCCTTGAACTTGAGATCAGTTAGGATGCATCAGGCATCAAACTATCTCAAGCCAAGTATGCACGAGATCTCCTTGAGAGATTTCACATGACAGACTGCAAGTCTGCTCTGACTCCTTTCCTATTAGGAGTCAAACTTGAAGATGGCGGGGAGACTCCACTGGTTGAAAACACAATGTACAGAAGGACACCATTGCCTAGCAACTGTAGTTCTTATTTTTACATACATTGTACCTTGAGGGGGGGGTTTTACCATGAGGTTTTCCCTCTTTCCTCACTTTATTTTCAATGTATATTTTGTACTTGGGTACCTAGCATGGCCTTGTTACCGGGACCCAATCTTTATTTTCACCATAGTGATGTTCAAGGGGGGTGTAGGAGTTACTTCACACACACCTAGGATTTCTTTTTCCTAAGGTTTTTATTTTTTTATTAGTCACAATTAGTCATTATCCAGTCTCCTATATTTTAGGAGAGAATATTCCACCTAGAGAATATTCTCTTTTAGTTCACACTTCAGTTTGACTAGTTGAGTTGAGTTTAGATGTTGTATTGGGATCATCACTATGCAACATTGGGATCATCACCATGATAATTCGACCTTGCCTTGGTATCATCACCAAAGTGGCACATTAGCCTTGATTCCTTGAGTTAACTCCTCACTACTTTCTATTCAATCAGTTAATTGAAGATTAGTTGAATCCTGTGCTTCGCGATAGTCTAGCTCCAGCTGATTCATCAGGTACTTCACCTAGTTCATCTGTAAAACTTCTAAGCACTTTCCCGCGAGGTTAACAAAAAATACTATGACCTGCATAGGTCTGATATTCCTTACTAACTTTCCTGTAATTAACTGACAAGTGAGACACACTGCGCCATTCTGGATGGAGGCTACCTTGTAGCCTCACATTCCCTTTTCGACATCACCATATGTAAGCTTGATTTTCTATGCTAGTGCGTGATCTGTGGATTTTCCTGGATAGAACTCCTGTGGATCGAGTCCTTGCATACTCAAGCCTGTGATCCGATGGATCAACATTGGGTCGACTGTGATATGATGGTCCATCCATAAATAGCCACCATGGTAAAATGAAAGCAATAACTTGACACATGCATTCACTTCCTGGTGCCTTTTGAAGTGTGGGATTTTCATGATGTTTAACAAAGTGGAATGCGTGAGGTTCATCGTCCATGGCTGAGGGATTATCTTTGAGTTTTTCCCCTTCGTCCTGGTCAGGTATTTATATGGGGAAAGCATACTGTAGTTTTTTCGATCTCCGAGGTTGAAGTCACTGAACTTCAACGCTGTGATCTTATCTTTCTATGCTTGAACTACGTGTATCCCCTTTGGGAGGTACGCAGTAACCTTGGTGTACTTGAATCCTCTTGGCACGCTATCTCAACTCACTACCCCAGCCAAAGGTGGGATGTAATCTGGCAATATGGTCAGGATCAACTTCGCATTGGTTAGGTCATCTTTGTGTTTGGTTCACTTTTTCGCTGATGGTCAGGATGGTCCTACTCCATGAGCAGTCCATGGAGAGGCTTTCACTCCTCTCGTCGAAGATGCTTGGACACCTACAAACATCACTCTTTCAGACATGACTATCTCAGTCATGAGGTCGATGAGTACTTCTTTCATGGACTCTTAGACTGCGCTAAGTTCTTTGGACATATTCTCGTGGTTGAATATCTCAGGCTGGAAGAGTAACTGTTCAATGCAATGGGATAGATGGCACTAACACAATGGTCACTGTGCAAAATCAACTATGCTACAAGATCTGATAGTCACGATTGGAAAAAGTGTTCTCTTGCATGGAATGATGGAATAAATAGATAACTCGACAACAAATATATTGTAATGGGTGAGAAGCCTTCATTAACTCAGTTCTGTCCATTGTGGCACCGTCCCAATGGTCTGGTGGAAAAATTTCCAACCATAAATGCCTTTCTACTCGTTCGGGTCATCGGTCGAACATTTATACTGTTCCAATGACTATATTGCTTCGCCATGTGACGTTGTTATGATATTTGGATGAAGCTCCAATTTTGAAAATTTTCCTTCTACGAAGTTCCCTCAGGAACCTTCTGTAAATTTTCAATCTTAACTCTCTTCTTAGTTAGTTTTCTATCCTTCTTTCCAGTGGGTTTCGTCTCATAATTCCTCTTTCCATTCTGATTCTTATCTTCTTTTAGCAGAGTAACTTCGCGCTGTCGAGGTTCTTTCTAGGGATTAGAGGTAATGCTTCATATTTACTTGGAATAGGTACTTTAGTCTTCTGTGGGTCTTCTAGTTTTCTTCCATCTTCGACATCCATGTCTTTGTTTTGAAATAGCTTCACGTGGTTCTCCTGTTCTTCAATCAAGTGTGCGATCCTCATAGTCATGAAATATTTCAACTCTTGCTTCTTTTTTTCTAAAACTTATTCTTCTTTCCTTCTGACCTGATCTTTTTCAATCCTAATAACATAGCAAATGGAGCGCTATTATCAATATATTTAACAACTTCAAATTCTTCCTCTGTCAAAGTTCCATGAGCACTCATAGATATCTTGGTAAGTCTTCCACATAGGGTTATCAACTTTCCTCTGAATAATCCTATTCCTCCCAATGAAGGAGTCATAGAAGGCTCCCCTAAAATTTTCCAAGTTCTTTCTGTCATGATATTCATGTGTGTTTCCTCATCTAGAACACAGTCAACGTCGAAGTCTCCTATTCTTACTTCAATGCATTCTTTTTTTTAAATACCTCTGATAAACTGACATGTTGGTGGTCATTCAGGGTTCCTTGCATTTGTATCAATACTTTCTCTGATTCTTTTTGGGGTTCTATCATAATCTTAGTTTCTGGATCTACCTTAGGGTTTTCTTGGTTCATATTCATTCTTTCAACCTTAGCAATCATTCTAGGGCAATCCAATACTACATGGTCCATAGATTTGCAATAGAGGCAACTAGGTCTTCTACCAGGGGCATTCCTTAGCCAAATGTCCCGGTCTTCTACAACTATAACAAAGGGTTAATACTCTCTTTATTTTAAATGATCCCCAACCTCTCCTTTACTGTGCACTAGGATCATGGTAGCTAACCTACAACAAATTATTTCTAGGGTCCTGCATCCATTCGTTAGTCCAAACATTCTTTCTATGCATATGTATAACATATCTTTCATTATTCTTATCAGATCTATTCATATCAAATATTCTTTCTTCTATCAGTGCCCTAGTTTTCAAGCTAGGACAAATCTTATCAAACATACCTAGATCCATACTTTAGAAATTTTTTTTTTCCACTAATCTTATCTTCAACAGAGCACAAAGCTTCGAGATCTTAAAACATTTCACTATTCTTACCTTTATCGCAACACAAAGCATTCATATATTAAACTTTTTCACTATTCTTACCTTTATCAGAGCATAAATCATTTAGATCTTACCTCTTTTATTTAGATTGGACTTCTTTATTTAGCACAAAGATTCAAAAATCAAGTAGAATATTGCGTACTAGAGCGACAGATCTATGCACAGAGCTTTCACAATTTCAGGTCAGGTCTTTGCACAAAGATTCTTTTTCCTCAGTTCCCAGCAATCACAGTTTCAGGTCTCGACAATGGAACCATTTGTTGGCATAGGGGCAGACCTAGGGTTCAACGCTACAACAACGCACCAATAAAACCCTAACTACTAGCCCTTTTGACATCACCTTCGAAGTAGATGAAGTCTCACCTGAGGTAGAGGCAGGGGTGGTTGCAGGACTCTAGTGTCTGCAACCTTAGCTGGGACACAGATCTATGATTATAATCACTTAACAAAGCACTCAACAGTTAACATTCATCAATATTCAGTTCTTAGTTACAACACAGTTAAACCCTAATCACAGTACAACACAGTATTCAACTAGATATGGAATCTAGCATCACTTAGCGTGACGAAACAGACCAGATCTTAATAGATTCAACACTAAGCACATGTATATAAGTCATATCTAACATAGATCCATACTATTGAGCACATAACATTAACATATCTATTTATCATTCATCTATGTTAAATCAATAAGAAAGAAAACATATAAACACATCAATACATTGCACAAAGCAAAGAAAAACAGAATGTACATGGTTCACCCCCACCTTGGGGCTACGTACACCAACTCTTCTCTTATTTATTATCTTGGGCCAAGCTTCTTATAGACACAGAGCATCCAAGTTCCACTCCGCAGAGGACAGGAGATCTGCACACCTCGTTAGATCCTCCTTCCTTGCGTTACTGCGCAAAGCCTTCCATAGTCTGTTATAACCACTTGCACTTAGCTCTGCAAGTCTCACACAATATGCATAAAGCATATCCAATCCATACTTAGCACTTAGCCCAATATCACACAGATACAACTCTAGCACTTATCCATTCGTACTCACTACATTGATTTAGCATCTATTTATACATACAAAGTAGGCCTAAGCATGGGTAAACCCATGGGCCGACATTCCCATACCCATTACATAATCCCAAATCCCAAAAAGGGCCCTAAAAGGGGGCCGATATCTTGTGATCTCTGCTTCATCCTGCGCTCCACCTTCGACATCCCGTCGAAGTCCCAAAATTAGGTCAAACATGACCAAGAATCCTCAAAACTTGGTCAAGGGCCAACATGAAGACTGTGCTCACTACTGATGATTTTGACTTCATCATCGCAACCCTCAATGACGTTTCGTTGGAAATCATGGAGAAACAAGAGGCTAAGCAGGAGGAAATGTATGACAAAATTAAGGTCGAATTTCGAGGGGTACAACAATCCCTTCAGTCCATCCGCGTAGTGTCCACTGTGCCCTGTCATCAGGAGAACTAGAGTTGGGAGATGATCCAACCCAACTCTGCCAATTAGTTGATGCGGTCGAAGCTTGCCTCCGTCGCACACAAGAAGAAACATAACAAGCCACCTAGACCTTGAAAAAATTACAAGGCAAAATTGTAGAACAACACAAAGTTGCAAAATAGGAGAAGGTTGCTCTCCAGGCCAAGTTTGAAGAATAGAAAGAAAATATGCAACAAGAAAAAGAACAATTGCTCGCAGAGCAACTCCAAGTGAAAGAAGCAGTAAACAAAGCACTCCGCTCTATGACATGGTTAGAACTACAGGCTAAAGACCAAGTCATGCATCAAGTAGAGCTTCTCGCAAAAGCTTTCCAGTAGCTACAACAATGAATAACATATTTAGATCTCCGCATCGTACTTGACATTCCACATGATGTAAGGGATCAAATTGAAGCAAATTCTCTAAGCACAGTTGAAAGAATAAAATTCCTTGCCCTGGAATGCAAGAAATTGAGTGATCACAGTGCCCATACGTATGAGTGACTCACTAAGAATCCAGAATTGAAGGCATTGGAGTAACAACTTCAGGAAGCAAAGTATCAAGTAGAGACTATACATGCATAGTTGAAGCCACTGTCAACTGTGGAAAGAATGAAGTAATCCCAAGAGCAACGCACTACCCAAAAATAGGTCCATACTATTCAAAGAAGAGTTATGGACGTAAATCAGAGATTCCAACCTGTACAGGATGAGGCTTACCAACTGTTCACAAAAATTGAAGGCCGAGGAGAGGAACTGGAGTAAGTCATCACTACAGCTGAACATCACCTAGAAGGATCTGTCAATGAAGCAGTCATACAAGAGTTCACTGAACATGAGGCCCTAGCACAACAACATGTCGAAGCAGCCCGAACCAAGCTCGAGGCTTTTGAAGCAGAACTAATCATATCAGAGTGACTTGGGACGAGTCACAAGTGAGTGTTGGGGGCCTGTTGGACCTTGACTAGGTTTTGAGGATTGTTGGTCATGATTGACCTAATTTTGGGACTTCGACAGGCTGTTGAAGGTAGAGTGCAAGACAAAGCAAAGATCGAGGGATCTCGGCCCCTTTTAGGGCCCTTTTTGGGATTTGGGATTATGTAATGGGTATGGGATGTCGGCCCATGGGTTTACCCATGCTTAGGCCTATTTTGTAGAGTATAAATAGATGCCTAGGTGATGTAAGGGAGGGGGCATATCTATGTGATGTTGGGCCTATGAGCTGAGTGCTAAGTGTGGATTGTAGATGCTTTTTGCATACTGTGTGAGACTTGTAGAGCTAAGTGCAAGTGGTTGTAACAGATTGTGGAAGGCTTTGTGCTGTAACATAAGGAAGGGGGATCTAGCGAGGTGCGCTAATCTCTTTTCCTTTGCAGAGTGGAGCTTGGATTCTCTGTGCCTGTAAGAATCTTGACCAAGATAATAAAGAAGAGAGGAGTTGGTGGACATAGCCCCAGGGTGGGGGTGAACCACGTACATGCTGTGTTGCTTTTCTTTGTGCGATGTATTGATGTGTTTATGTGTTTACTTGCTTAGTGATTTAACATAGATGAATGATAGATATATGTGTTACTTCTATGTGCTTAATAGTATGGATGAATATTAGATCTGGAATATTCAGAAGTGGTTAAGTGTTTGAATATAGTAGATCTGAATGAATACTGCGCTGTACTATAATTAGGGTTTAACTGCGCTGTAACTAAGAACTGAATATTGATGAATGTTAACTACTGAGTTCTTTGTTAAGTGAATAGAATCACATATTTGTGTCCCAGTAAGGTTGTAGACACTGGAGTCTTGCAACCACCCCTACCTCTACCTCGGGTGAGACTTCATTTGCTTCGCAGGTTTTGCCGAAAGGGCCGATAGTTAGGGTTTTTTGGTGCACTATTGTAGCGTTGAACCCTGAGTCTGCCCCTATGCCAAAACCACATCAAAAGACAATCCAGGACACTTAGGATATGGAGCGGTCATAAGAAACAATTTGTGTCAAATTCAAAGCATAATTGTCGAAAATCTCGGATACGACACCAACAATTCAACATAAATATGGGGTCTCATCAAAGGAGTGAAAATGGATCTAGATCAAAACCTCACCTGTCTGATTATTGAAGGAGACTCCAAAATCATAATTGATCCAGGTGGATATCGATGGCCACCCACCTTTTCCGACTGACTCAAAACAGTTTTCTGGCAATTTACTATTTTTAGCAGGTTTTAACTTTCGGGGCCATTTTGAGGGCCTAAATGAAGGTTTTTCAAGATCTAGGTTCTCAATGATAGCCGAAGGCATGATTGATCCCACAAAATGAATCTCCTTGATGATACCTTTCAAACGAGCTATCATATTCCTAAAACAGAGATCGTATGCAAAAGTTACGACCCCGGGAAGTTGATGTACTAACTTACCCAAATGGGGCCCACATGACTTTTGGCGCTTCATCTCTTAGGGTTAGGTTTTTGGATGTCTAGGAATTTTGGCATTCTTGTTTATTGTAAAAATGCCTTCAGAGCCTCATTGTAATCATCTTCTTGCGAATGCGAGTAGCCGTCACATCTCTTCTCAAAGATAAGATGCCACCATTCTAGCGAGTCTTTCACTCTGTATTTTTACAGTCTCTGTACATTTCTTTCATTAATAGAAATCGTGTATTACTATATATCTGTGTTTATGGTTGCATCTCTGATAAATTTATGTTATATTATTGAATATCTGTGATATCTCTGTGCATTTCTTTGTTATATCTCCGCTCTCATTTCGTGCCGAAAATAATCCGGATCAATGGTATTAGAGCAGGCTACTCTTGATCATTTTTTCAGTGCATGTCCCCGATGAGGTCCGAGTATAGAAAGTTGGGTCTTGAGCTTGTCTCTCTTGAAGAAAATCACTCTCGCACACCCAAGAACCCTCAATGGCGGAAGAAAAGAAAATCGACAGAGCAGACGATCCTATCAATTTGTTGCTTGAGCAAGCTCTCACATAACAGAGGGATGAAATGATGGACAATTTTTCCCACATCCTTAAACACTTGCCGATAGCATCAGGCACATCTTCATCAAGCGGCCACTTTGGAGGCACCTTTCCTTTCAAGGTACAATTTAATTTTGATATTCATGTATTTGAAGGACAGATAGATGCAGAAGCCTTAGAAAAATGGTTAACTCTGCTAGAAGGTTATTTCTCTGTTCACAATTTTTCCGACAAAGAAAAGATCACCTTTGCAATCCTTAAATCTCTCCCTCATGTCAAACATTGGTGGGAAACTTACTGGGAGCAAAGTTCCACAGAGGAGTCTGGAATATACGGGGTCGATCCCACTTGGGATTTTTTTATGGATGCGGTAAAGGAACAGTATTACCCTGTTGGCAACTATGAAGACCAGTACATGAGATGGACCACACTACGACAAGAGAGGGGCCAAGCAGTTCCGGAGTTCACCAATACCTTCCATACCTTGTGCACCAATTTGGGTATCAAAGACTTCGAGCGACATTTGGTTCTGAAATACCATAGGGATCTACATAGATACATCCAGACTGAAACGGATTTTCTGGACATCTCATCACTCGGTGCTACTTATCGATATGCTGTTAAAATTGAGAAGAAATTTAAGCACCAAAACAAATGGGAATTTGGGTCTGCCAATCCACAACAACCAAAGTATGACAAAGATGACCCTAACAAACAGTCTCCTAAAAACCAGTCCAAGACATAGGAAAAGAATGGTCACGGTAAGACAAAGAAGGACACTGGAAAATGGTGTGATTTCCACAAAATCCCCTGGCACAACATCGATGAATGTCGCTCAAAATAGTCGTTGGTGGTTGAGATCAAAGACAAGAAGCCAAACCCTAATTCAGAATCTAATTCTAAAAATAATGGTAAAGGACAGATCATTGACGCAGACCCCACTGCTATTGTCGCGACCGCAACAATTCAACCAGAAGAATCAATAGATCCTGAAGAGGGGGAGCACCTTTTTCATTCACAGATGTGGGTGAAGGGGACCTCACTGCATTTTATTGTTGATAGCGGAAGCCAGAAAAACCTCATCTCAGCAGAGGTCGTCAAATAGTTGGGATTGTCGACAACACCACACCCACAACCATACAACATTGGGTGGCTTCGGCAAGGACGAGATCTCTGTGTCAGCCAACAGTGTCGATTGTCATACAACACCCAACCCTTCAAGGATGAGGTATTATGTGATGTTTCCCCACTAGATGTCTGTGATGTTCTCTTGGGACAACCATATATGTGGAGATGCCATGCTGTTTATGAGTCTCGACCCCGTAGTGTCATTGTTACTTTGGGGGGTCATCTCTACAAAATACCAAAGTATTTCCAACTATTTTTCCACCTAAAAAGTGTCGCAAGGTAGTATCTCATACTGCAAAATTCAACTTCTTCACAATCTGTTCAAAAGGGGAACATAAGGACACTGCAACCACTACAACCTCGCCCCCGACACCTTCTATCCAACATAATCAGGTTGACAAGGTTGCAACAAAGTGCAAAGATTCCTTCTACACACCTTCCTCTCATGTATCTTGAATTGTTGAACAACCTCAGCTTCATAAGGTTCATGACAGACTTTCACAAACTAAGCAGTGCGACGTCTCCAACAATACAAGCAACTCACCCAGATGTAGATCCAACAAACGATTTTCCCTCTCCCCCGGGAAATCAATGCAATGGAGACCATTGCTTCCTAAGGAGGGAGGATTGATCTAGGTGGATATCGGTGGCCACCCACCTTTTTCGATTGGCTCAAAACAGTTTTCTGGCAATTTACTATTTTTAGCAGGTTTTAACTTCCAGGGCCATTTTGAGGGCCTAAATGAAGGTTTTTCAAGATTGAGGTTCTCAATGATATCCAAAGGCATTATTTAGCCCCCAAAATGAATCTCCTCGACGATACCTTTCCAATGAGCTATCATACGCCTAAAATGGAGATCGTATGCAAAAGTTACGACCCCAAGAAGTTGATGTACTAAATTACCCAAATGGGGCCCACATGACTTTTGGCGCTTCATCTCCTAGGGTTAGGTTTTTGGATGTCTAGGAATTTTGGAATTCCTATTTATTGTAAAAAGGCCTTCGAAGCCTCATTGTAATCATCTTCTTGCGAATGCGAGTAGCCGTCACATCTCTTCTTAGAGATAAGCTGCCACCATTCTAGTGAGTCTTTCACTCTGTATTTTTACAGTCTCTGTACATTTCTTTCATTAATAGAAATCGTGTATTACTATATATCTGTGTTTATGGTTGCATCTCTAATACATTTCTGTTATATTATTGAATATCTACGATATCTCTATGCATTTCTTTATTATATCTCCGCTCTCATTTTGTGCCGAAAATAATCTGGATCAATAATAGACTTGGAAAAAAAAATAATGAATGGCAAAGATATAGGAAAAATTACTCCCAGTTGGTGCCTCCTTGGACCTCTTCATAGCTTCTAGGCTCTTCTCAGGCCTTCTCTAACTCTAACCACCTCACACATCAAGCGATGTGAAAAAAAAGTTGCAAATTGACTGGCCAATGCAGGAGTAGACTCGATGTAGCAGATCCTTCTCCAAGATCCTAGGCAGTCCCAAAGCTCGCCCCTCTGGCTCCAGTGTGAGGAGCTTTCTTAACTGGTGTTGACGGGCGAAAACGACCGTCCGTCAATTAAGAGAGTGGAACCGGTCCGGGGTTGTCTAATAACCCAAGCCGTTTGGAATGGACCACTCTGACGGGTTTAACGGCTCCGTTGGCCGCCCTAAGGTTCCCTAAGGAAGCCGAAGAGGAAAGATGATCTAAGTTGAGTGATCTAACTAAACTAAATAAGGAAAACTAACTAAAATAAACAAACTAAAAGAAACTAAATTAAATACAACTAATGAGACAAGCTAGATTAAATATGCTAATCTAACAATAAACTATTCGATAAACTGACTACAAACTATTCTAACTATTACATATATACAAAAGACTAATAACTCAAATCAAATATTTAATTACTACCTTGATTACAAATATTCACAAATGTGTATTATTTACAATCTACAGATTTGAATGAAACCTGTGAAACTGATGCACTTGCTGTCCTAAAACAACGAGGAATAACTCTTTTTAATTTTATGATTTATGAACAAGAAAATAAGTTAACTGAAATTCGACGATCCAATATATTACTTAACTCAATTACTAGCTAATATATTAAGCAAATAATTGACAAACAAACCTAGAAATGCTCCAAATCTGCCCTGCGCATGATGATTCCTTAAGCTGGTTGGCGGAAGAAATTCACGCCAATTAGTCTTTACGCTTCTCGAAACGATCAGCTGCACTGCTTCTCGAAATTTGTTACAGAACAAATAGGAAAGAAATCATAACAGTTCACAATGATAACCCTCTGCAAAAAGGAAACCTATAAGGCAGAAAATTCATATAACAATTCGATTAATGAATAAGACAAAGC
>ML836342.1:49263-79157 GCA_009831015.1 Picea engelmannii | reverse complement strand
TTGGTTTTGATAAGACTACTATACTTAGTTTTTTTTATCATGTTCATGAACTTTCATACTTGTAGACCTTCGCACTTGTATTATCTTCCATTTACCCATGTATAAGTCCATCCAACACTTAGATTATTTTTGCATCGCGAACTTTCAGAATTTTGGAATTTCGGACTTGTGGACGTATGTGATGCACCTCCACTCTCTCCACTATTTGCCGGACATTTTCCAATACTTTGTTGGGTATGTGTTATATTATTTGCACTCTTGGGAAACATGTCTCATTTTTTCCTCATTTTTTGTGTTACCTTGATTTTTGTGTCCATTGTTGGGAGGTTTTTCGTCACATGTTTTTTTGCCGATGGTTTTCTATTTCCGGTTAAGGAATTAGGGTTGTTGACTAATCCAGGTCATTGGGTTAGGCTTTTGGATGCCACTGGATCCTATATTTATATTTTATTGTAAACAATGTATCACCATTAATGCATATAGAATATGTTGGTTTTCCTGATTTGGGTTTCAAGGGGAAAAATCTCTGTGTAATGTTTGTATTTTCCATTGTATCTTTTCTGTTCTTTTACTAAAAATTTGTTTGCAGTAAATATTGTACAAGGTTAAAATCTTCATTTGGTATCAGAGCTCTGTTGGATTTAGGGGGACGCCTTTGTGGTAAAGGGTTTGGCTTGAGACTATGATAAGCCTTGTTACAACAAGAGATCTGTGGTATTGATTTTTCAAGTGAAAAGAAATGGAGAGCAATTAAAAAATGGAGATCGAGAAGTTTAATGGGAAAAGTTTTGAGTCATGGAAGGTCAAGATGGAAGATATGTTGGTGGACAAAGATCAATGGATCATGGTATATCCAGGTACTTCACCTATAGGAACTTCAACAGATGACTGGAAAAAGTTGGATCAGAAGGTGAAGAGAAAAATCTGACTGTGTCTCTCAGATTCATTATTATTGAGTGTGTTAGAGGAAGCTACAACCAAAGATTTATGGGATAATTTGAGGAAGGTTTATCAGTCTAAGTCCCTAGTAAATATACTATTACTAAGAAAAAATCTATATAACATGAGGATGAGAGATGGAGAGTCGGTGGAAGAGCATTTGAACGCCTTCAATACTGTGGTAAGTCAGTTAATATATGTTGAGATTAGAATTTCAGATGAAGATAAGTGTATCAGTTTAATGTGTTCTTTACTAGACTCGTGGGATATTCTGGTTGTGGCCATAGTTAGTAATATAAATTCCTTGAAGTTTGATGAAGTGGTCTCATCCTTGTTGTTAGAGGAGATGAGACAAAAGAATATGGAAGGACTGAACACAAACACATTATTTGCAAGAGGCCTCTCCCAAGAAAGAAATAGATCCAAGTTCTCAAGTGGGATATATAAGTCTAAGGGTAGATCTAAATCTCCCAGAAAGTTTGTAAAGGTATGTTGGATATGTGGAAAAGAAGGGCACTACAAGAAGTAGCATACATCCAAAGTTGAGAAAAAGAAGGGATCTAAAGAATATCCTTCTATAGAAGAAAAGACCTCCAAGGAAGAAGGAGGGGATGTGTACTTGGCTTCTTCAAGCACACATACAGATCATGAGGCATGGTTGGTTGAATCAGGTGCATCCTTTCATTTGAATCCCCACAAGGAGTGGTTCTATGAATATGAAAGGTATGACGGGGGTAATGTTTTCCTAGGTGATGAATCGACAACCAGAATCATAGGTCGAGGAAAATTCAAGTTGGGGCTCATAGATGGAAGGATTAGAACAATAACTGATGTTCTGCACATCCCAGGATTGGCCATAAATTTGAAGTCTGTAAGAAAAATGGACGATGTAGGGGTAAAAACAATATTTGAAAAGGAAACCAGTAGAATGGTTTGAGGAGCAATGGTGTTGTTGAAGGGAGTTCGGTTTGGAACTCTGTATAAGCTATAATGAAGCACTATTAGTGACGGGTTTAATAGTTCCATTGTTCCTGATATTGGAGTTGAAGAAGAAATAAATCCTACAGTCTCTGGAGAAAAGGTTATGTTGTGGCATCAAAGACTAGGGCATATCAGAGAGAAGGGTCTTCAACTACTACACGGTAAAGGCATGGTTGAAATATGTCTAACTACTCTCTGGATTTTGATTTCTGTGAACATTGTGTATATGGGAAGAAAAATCAGGTAAGATTCCCCTCTAGTGCATCCAGGATAGAAGGAATTTTACAGCTAGTTCACAATGATGTTTTTGGACTTGTATCGGTCCCATCATTGGGAAAATCTATGTACTATGTCTCATTTATAGATGACTTCTTGAGGAATACTTGGATATATTTCCTCAGGAATAAATATGAAGTCTTTGACATGTTTAAAGAGTTTAAGGCTCTTTTTGAGAATCAAACAGAGAAAAAAATTAAGGTGCTGATGATAGATAATGACAAAGACTTCTACGAGAATGAATTTGAATAATTATGTAAGAAGTGCAGTATAACAAGGAAGATGACTACTCCATATAAACCTCAATAGAATGGAGTTGCAGAAAGGATGAACATGACGCTTATGGAAAAATAAAGGTGCATGATCAATGGTGCCGGGTTAGGGAAAGAATTATGGGTAGATGTTACTTGGTCAACAAATCACCCTCATCAGTGCTGGATGACAAGACTCCAGAAGAGGTATGGACTGGTAAGAAACCTTCTCTCACACATCTCAAGGTATTTGGATGTGATGCATATGTTCAGGTTCCAAAGGAAAACATGATTAAGTTAGATAAGAAGGCTGAAAAGTGTATCTTTATTGGATATAAAGATGGTCTCAAAGGTTATAATATTTGGAACCAAGAAACTAAGAAGGTATTGTATATCCTAGATGTGGTATTTAAAGAAATGAAGGCTGTTGTTAAACATGAAGTCCTACCATGTAAGGAAGAACTAGAGAAAATAGATTTTGATTTAAAGGATGATGAATCCGACTCTACAGAAGAACAAGAATCAAAAGAAGAAGATCCTCATACCAGAAAGGTATATTCCATTTTGCTTTGTCTATTACTGATGATGATCCTATAACTGTCAGGGAGGCAACTTTTTCAAAGCATGAAAATATCTAGAAAAATGCCATGGACGAAGAAATGACCACCTTGGATAAGAATGAGGCTTCGAATCTAGTGGAGTTACTGACTAAAAGAAATCCCATTGGCCACAAATGGGTATTTAAAAAGAAGCTGAATGTAGAAGGAAAAGTGGAGAAATACAAAGCTCGGTTAGTAGCAAAGAGTTTTTCCCAGGTTGAGGGAATTGATTTTGGTGATATTTTTTCTCCTATTGCCAATTTAACCTCTATAAGATTTATGTTATCTGTTCTTGTTGAATTTGATTTTGAAGTAGAACATATGGATGTGAATACAACATTCCTACATGGTGATCTGGAAGAAGAAATATATATGAAGCAACCAGAAGGATTTACTGTGGAGGGAAAGAAGGAGTTGGTACGCAAGCTTAAAAAAGTCACCGTATGGTTTAAAACAATCACCAAGGATGTGGTATAAAAAATTTGATACTTATATGTTGGGACTTGGTTTCAAAAGAAGCAAAGAGGATCATTGTGTGTATTTTAAATTGATTGGTGATCATTTGATTTATTTGGTCTTGTATGTGGATGACATGTTGTTGATAGGAAACACCAAGTAGATTATCTAGGATGTGAAAACTTAGTTGTCCTCTAAATTTGACATGAAGGATATCGGTGCTTCAAATTTCATTTTGGGCATCGAAATTAAAAGGGATTGGAAGAATAGGAAACTCTAGTTAAATCAGAGAAAATATGTTGAGACAATATTGTAGAGGTTTAATATGCAGAAATGTAAACTGGTCAAGGTTCCTATTCGTATTTGTGTAAAGTTATCTGTGGATCAGTGTCCCAAGACATATAAAGAGGAGGAGGACATGTTTCGTGTTCCATATGTGAGTGAAAATGGGAGTTTGATGTATCCAATGGTATATACTAGACCAAACATTGCACATGTAGAGGGAGTTTTGATCAGGTATATGTTAAAACTAGGGAAGGAGCATTGGACAACGACAAAAAGGGTTTTCAGGTATTTGCGTGGCACTGCTAGCTATGGATTGTGCTACAAAGGAAGACTGAGATTGGACAGAGTGGTGGATATACGTGGCTTTGTGGATTCATATTGGGCTAAAGATCTGGATCGTAGGAATCTACAAGTGGGTATGTGTTTAACCTGTTTGGAGGAGCAATAAGTTGGATGAGAAAAAGACAGGTTGTAGTGACACTTTCAACTACAAAAGCCGAATACATGGAAACCACTCATGCAAGAAAGGAAGCAATATGGTTACAAAGATTATGTTTAGGTATTGGGTCGGTACAACAAGCTGTAAGGATATATTGTGATAGTCAGAGTGCAATTTTTCTGGTGAAGAACCTGACTTATCATTCAAAGAAAAAGCATATTGATATTCAATATCACTTTGTGAGAGACATGGTTGAAGAAAATAAAGTATTGCTGATGAAGGTGGAAACTATGATGAATGTTGTAGATTCATTAACAAAATATTTGATCACTGAGAAGTTCTCTTGGTTTAGAGGATCCATGGGCATTGTTTCCCTGGATTGTTGACTATGTAACCCTGTAACCCCTAGTATGCAAAGAAAACAACAAGAGGGAGAATGTTGGGTATTTGTTATATTATTTGCACGAGTAGTAGTGTCTGCATTGCGCCGGGTGCACAGGGTTTCATGGGAATCACCCTCGAGATTTTTTTTTCCTCAGGAAATGTGTCACATTTTTGCATCATTTTTTGTGTTTCCTTGATTTTCATGTCCATTGTTGGGCGGTTTTTCAGCACATTGTTTTTTGCCGATGGTTTTCTATTTCCGGTTAAGTAATTAGGGTTGTTGACTAATCTAGGTCATTGGGTTAGGGTTTTGGATTTAATTGTCTCATATATGTATATTGTATTGTAAACAATTTATCTCCATGAATGAATATAGAATATGTTGGTTTTCCCAATTTGGGTTTCCAAGGGAAAAATCTCTGTGTAATGTTTGTATTTGCCATTGTATCTTTTCTGTTCTTTTACTGAAAATATGTTTGCAGTAAATATTGTACAAGGATAAAATCTACACACTTATCCATTTCATTCATTCATACTTTCATACTTGTGGGGCTTCATAGTTGTGGACTTGCATTTTCATACTAGTCGCCCACCCCGATTCTCCACCATTACTTATCCCTTCACATTTTTCGATGTCACATTTATTGTTATCCCTACAGACCCAACTACTAATTTTTTTGTTGAAGAGACCATTAAATAATTATGCTTATACCGAGGCTAGTGATATTTATTTTGAGTTAATGCTTCCGTAAAAGGAAATTTAACTCAAATTCATTTTACTGTGCAAAGTAATATTTCAAGAAAAGTTGGCAAAACTCCATGAATATAGTCATGAGAAAACAATTTTTCCATGGGGATACTTTGAACCTATTCACTATATAAGACCAAAATTATCATTGGTTCCACTCCTACTGATATTATTCAAAATTGGTAGGTAAAGAGAACAACAAAGTGTGGACCTTAGGAATAGTTCTCGCGGGATGTATTCCATAAGTATTTGAATGCAAGGATATTGTCACCTGGTGCATTGATAAGATTATTCAAAACAAAAGGGTCATTGTGTTGTAGAATAGTTCTCCTATTTAATTGACGCCTTCAATATTTAGAGAAATGTTGAAATTTCCAGAGTTGAACCTGGTTTATAAAGGGGAGGAAGCTAGAAATTTCATAAAAAATAGGAACAATGGAATAGAGATTCTTCAAGAGTATTTGCATGACCATACATCAATTCCTGAATATATATCCATAATTTAGGTAAGTTCTTTAAGAAATACTTATAAAGAAATAACCTGGTTATTTTCTTGTATTGCCGGCAAGGACTCTACAAAAACCATTCCCTGACTGGCCTTATATATACTGCATTTCATGGTTCATGAAAATGCTATATTCGACTGGGTGAATATTATTTCAAATGAAATCACTACTGTCATACCTTTGAGGGCTTAAACATTGCTCGAAGAGTGAAAATAAAGGTAGACCCTGTGACCATGTGCTACCAAGCTCTATGGAGACAAAGAGTCAACCATCATTTCTATGAGGTATATTATTATTTTGTGTCTAAATTCAAGAAGTTTTTATTTGGGGAAGACACTTACAAGATATCATTGGAAGCAACGACTTTTTTGAAGGGAAAATGATTTCTTGAGAAAATGGAGGATTACAATATTATGAACCTTTTCTGCTCTATCAGAAAACATATTTTCCTTCCTTACTATATATATGATAAGTTGTTTATCATTGAGATAACTAGACAATATAAATTTTGGTTCCATAATTTCTCTAAAAAAAGAAAAAAAGTAGTTAATATCTCTCCCGTGGAAAGTTGGTGAAATTCTTCTCTGAGGAATTTCTAAAATAGATGAATATGTTGCTTGTTTCGATCATTCTGACTTGAGATTCATAGAGGAAATAAAGGATTTCGACCCTAATCGTATTTTTTATAATCATTTTCTTTCAGTTGGGATCATCCCTACACTTATAAATTCAATTGTCAATGGAGAAGAAGAAAATGATAACCACAATCCAAATAATCAAGAAGCCGATAGAGATTCTGGAGATATAAAGACTGCTATAAGTACTATAGAGCACCATAAAGAAAGAGGTAAACCCTTGAATGATAAAAATGTCCAATCACCAGCTGTCTCTCAAAGAAGTGCCTTGCCAAAAACAAATCCTCAGCTAGGGACATCCCACACAAGAAAAATGTATAGCAATAACTCAAGAGACGATGAAGAGAGGAACCCTCCTAAAGGGAACCTGGAGAATCCCCATAAATTAAAAATCAAAAGAAAAAAAAAAGACTAATTCACAACAAGAGGGGGATGAAACACATGCTCCAGAAAATGATTTGTTATTGGATAACATAGATTTGGATGCAGATATTGAAAATATTACTTTCCTAGATGTAGAAATATCGGCTAGATAAAATATACAACATATTTCCACACTCATGATGCAACATGAGACATTAAAAATGAATAAATTTTTGATGTACAAAATGCCTCTTTTGATAAAGAATATAAGAAATTAGTTTATGAGAGAACTATAAAGAGTAAGAGCGAGAAGCTATGGTCTACCATTGATACTCGAGATATATTACCTTCTAAATTATCATCTACTCAAAGAGTTACAGGGGAAGCACTTGATGTTTCAATTGCACATATGGAAGAAGAGAATTCTCAACTGAAAGAAAGAATTAAAGAATTTGAGGCAACCCTCATGCCTCCACCTATTCTGGCTTCTCCTGTTTCTATGTTTCGTTCTGGAAAAGGTCTTCAATAAAATACGGAACCAAGTGAAAGGTTCAAAGGAATTTCCAATTTAATCATTTCCACCCGACATTTTGTTGAAGAAAATATTAAGAAAAGGATTTCATTGATTGTAGATATGTGGGATATAGAAAAGGGTTTTGCTTCTCTTGGTTTGAGAATTATGAATACCAGGGAATAATTTAATTCATATTTGAAAAATGATGAAGGGTTTTACATAGACAAAGTTGTGATGTTTGCAATGAGAGTTTCGACAATGACAGAGAAATCAAGATAGCAAGAAAATATACCTTCTTGGTGTTGGACAACTGAGAGGGGGGGTGAATCAGTTGTTACTATGCTTAAACAATTATGCCCATTTTAAAATATTTACAGAACACTTTAATGATGATCACAATAATGTAGAAATGTAAGCAATAGAATATTCAACATCAATCACACATAAAATATACAGAGACATATATTTCTTGAGGAAACCCATAAAGGGAAAAAACTCTTCTTATTGATATGATAAATAATATTTATTTTCTGTACATTATCATTATTATGAGCACCAACTCATTATGAGGCTACCACCTCTGTTTTTCAAGCTGCAACTTGCTGAGAGCACCAACTCTCTAGTTTCTCTAGCACCCACTAGAAGGAAGCACCAACTCCTTGGTTTCTCTAGAACCCACTAGAAGGAAGCACCAACTCCCTAAGTGTTCCAACACCAACTGGATGGAAGCACCAACTTCCAGTCACATAGGCTCCGACTTGTATAAAGGAGAACAATAGTTCTCCCTTGCACCACCCTACCACCCTGAAATATAAATCTTTGCTTTCTATGACTTAATCACATTGATACAACATTTATCTATTGCTTACCAGTCTCATCACTATTCTGCTACACTGCTCTGCTTCACTTGCATCAGTGTCTCTCTTCTCGCATGAATCACTATCAACAACAATATTCATCTCTTCTCTATTCTGCATTTTTATACTCTCTATGCACCTTGTGCATCCTTCATGCCTCTCCTCTGCATGCTTTTCACTATGCCACTATTCTACCCTGCATGTTTTTCACTGCATATCTTCCACACAACTGCATAGCTAAATCATAGATCTACTTCACTTCTCTATTCTGCATGTATTTGTCACATCGAGCCCTCTTCCTGATCATCATCACAACTCTTCATCTTCTCTGACAGTTATGCCCAGTGCGTTCATCATCAGTGGGTGTTATGCTAAGATTCCTTAACATCTATGGCATTCAAAACTCTTTGTATTATCTGTCAGTGACATCCAGTCAATTATGGCTTCTTTGGATTCTAACCCCCTTCTTTCGTGTGACCACCGACGGTGACCAAGTGCTTATTCAAAAAGGTGCTTATCAATTTCTGTCTAGTGAGCACTGGCTCCGTTTCATGATATGACCTTGGGCTATGAGCTTCATGTGACCATGTGATTATGGGTGTGTCCATAGGCAGTTTGAGGGAGACCTACTTTTAGCCCCACAATTCATTACAAGACTCCATGCATCCTTTCTCCAAAACCATGGTTTCAATTGCGGCCCGCTCATGAAAAATTAACGACCGAGCATGTTCTGGCCCCGCAATGGAGCATGATCGTCGATCTCATGATCTTGAAAATGCTCTTGAATAGATGGTTCAGATATGTCCTCTCAAGTCTGCGGACCATATCTCTCCTTCCTCCATCAACGACTGAGGTTTCCTTCATGATCTGGGCTCTGAGAGTTTCAACTCTCAAACCCTGTAGCTGTTGACTAGATATCTTCTAGAATGGAAGATCTGCTGACATATGTCCTCTTCAATCGACGGATTTGTCTTCTTTCCTTTGTCCATGCGCAATCCTTGGTCTCAACGATCAGATGACATGTGTCCCTCAAACCAACAAATGATATCAATTTCACCTTTCGGGCTTCAAGAGTTTCGATTCTCAAACTCCGCTTTCTCTCGGAGCATTTCACCTAGAGTCCACGATCCAACGACACATGTCCCTCTTGGATCAAAAGTCTATATATCCTTTGGGTCTCTGAACTTTAGAGATTTCAATTCTTAACCTCCGTTGGCTGAAAATGTTTTTATTCAGAGTCCACAGATTCTTACCATGTGTCCTCCTCGAATCAACGGTCCTCGTTCACTTCGGGACCTCGAAACTTCCGCAATCTCAAACCTTTCTCCTTCACATTTTCCCGGATATGACAATATACTGACACGTGTCCTATTTAATCCAACAAATATCCTCCACTCTGGGACTTTTGCCTTCGATAATCTCAAAATTTTCTCCTTCGCGTTCTCCCGGAGAAGTTTCACCCAAAGTTCACGATCTGTTGACACGTTTCCTGCTACATGATCAATGATCGAGAGTACACCCAAAGTGATCTTCAGATCGAACGACTCATATACACTTCGAGTCTTCGAAATTCGGGACTTCGGGTCTTTGTGTGAGTAATGGTGGTAAAACTCCTGAATACAAAATCTCGGAGTGACGTAACTCTTTCGTCACTCGATGATGTGTCATGAGCCAAGCAACTGCCATGTGTCACTAGGATTTGTGATTTACACGTACCTGAAATGCCGAATCAAATTGACACTTGTCATTTTCTTATTGCGCCAGGTGTCCTTACTGATGTGGCCTATTGACATGGTCTACCTCATGTCCTTGAGGATGATATTTTATGACGTAGATCTCCTTGATCTAACAATCAATGTCTGATCTCCAGATCTGATGACTGATGAAACTTCATATTCCAGGGATTTCAAATCTCAAACTTTCAGGAGCATAACCTCCTCGCATATCTATATCTGAAGTGAATGCTATTCATTCAATTAGGATATTGGATCGATGATTCGATCTTTCTGTGATGCAAATTTTCTAGCTTATCCTGTCCTTCCACTCGAAATCAATCCGACGATTGGTGAAACTTCGCATTCCAGAGATTTCAAATCTCAAACTTTCCTGAGTGTAAAATCCTCGCATCTTGATACCTAGACTAATCATTGTTCATCGATCATGTTCTTATATTGATGACTCGATCTTTCCACACGCTCCTCCTGTCTGGACACTGATCCGATGGCCACTGTCACTCTTCCTCCTGAGATTTCTGATCTCTCTGACTTAGAAGGTTTTCTAAATGTTCAAAGGTCTCAAACTTTGCTCCTCCTGCAAGTCCTTATATTGGACCTCGACTGCACTTCTGGAAAGCACAAAGCGCTATCTCTTCTGAGATTTTATCTCTGCATACTGTTCGCTCTTCCTCCTGAACTTATGCTTTCCTTGTTTTCCATCATTGCTGCTTTCCTTGCCTGTAAACATACCATTGTCGCTACTGTTCTTTCCATCAATGACAAGCACATTCTACCTGTAAACATGCCAACAATATCCCCCTTTGTCATTGATGGAAACCCTAAAGGTTGTTTTATTCTTCAACTATAGCATCCAGACAACTCCTTATCTCCCCCTTTGACATCAATGTGAAAGAAAACATGCCCCCCCTAAGTTGTTGCAGTATTTTTTGGAGGTATCAAATATTCAACCAATACATACTCCCCCTTACAGGATGGAATTTCTTAGGTTGATAGTGGGGTCATGCCCAACTTCTGGTGTAGATACTCAAACTGAGGTTGTGCCAACGATTTAGTGAAGATATCGAAAATATGATATTTGGATGGAATATAATGCAAAGAAACCACATAGTTGGTTACCTGTTCCCTCAAGAAGTGATACTTGATGGGTATATGCTTGGTATTGGAGTGAAAGACATGATTATTTGAAACACTAATTGCACTGGTATTATCACAATGGATTGGGATTGGTGCAGTATAACTTACCTCCAACTCTGCAAGTATCTGAATCATCCACAATACTTGGGTACAATAGGTGGAAATTGCAATGTATTTAGCTTCTGTAGTTGATAAGGAAATGGAACCTTTCTTCTTGCTCAACCATGATACAAGGGAATATATTAAGAAGAATGCACCTCCACTCATGCTTTTCCTTTCATCCACGTAGTTATCCCAATCAACATCTGAATATTCTGATAGTTGAAAATTCTGATTCCTAGGATACCATAGGCCATAGTTCACTGTTCCTTGCAAGTATCTGAATATTCTTTTCATAGATAACAAATGACTCTGTTTAGGTGCAACCTGATACCTTCCTACCATTCCAACAACATGCATTATGTATGGATGGGATGCTGTGATATACAATAGGATTCCTATCATAGACCTATATGAACTCTGATCAACATCAGGTGAATCATCATCCTTGCTTAACTTACATCCAGCGACCATAGGTGTGCTCATAGGTTTAGAATCTTCCATTTGAAACCTTTTCAACATTTCTCTTAGATATTTTTCTTGAGAAATAAATATTCCTTTAGACCTCTGAGTAATTTGTAGGCCAAGAAAAAATGACTGTTCCCCTATCATAGATATTTCAAATTTAGACTCATGATAGAAGAAAACCATTGTACCAATGAAGCATTATTACTACCAAAGATGATGTCATCTACATAGACCAACACAATGAGAAGATCATTATCCTCTGTTTTGATATATAGATTTTTGTCAGATGTTCCTCTCTTGAACCCTTTGTCTTGTAGATATGTATACAGTCTGTGATACCAGGCACAAGGAGATTTTTTCAACCCATATAAGGATTTCTTTAGCTTGTAGACAAAGTCAGGGTTATCTGACAGTTGGAAACCTTCTGGTTGTTCGATATATACTTCTTCTTTTAGATCTCCATTTCGAAAAGATGACTTGACATCCATTTGATAGAACTTAAACTTCTTATGATAAGCATAGGCAATAAACATTCTAATAACTTCTAATCTTGCTACAAGCACAAATGTTTCATCAAAGTCCAGTTCTTCTATTTGAGCATATCCTTTGCATACCAATCTAGCCTTATTTATTACAATATTTCCTTGCTCATCCATCTTATTTTTTTAGACCCATTTGGATCCTATTACATTTTTATTTACTGGCCTAGGAACGAGTTCCCAAGTGTCATTCTTTTCAATCTGGTCCAGTTCCTCATTCATTGATTTTAACTAGTTTACATCTTCACTGAATTCATTGAAATTCTTGGGTTCCACCATGGATATGAAGGCTATATGTGATTTCTCGATGTTTTTGATTATCCTTCTTCTGGTTTGTACACCTTTGTCTTTCTCACCAATTATCTGACTTGCAAGATGATTCTTTTGAGTAATTATGGAGGAAGAATTTGATGTTGTCTACTAATTTGAGTCTGTCTGAGTATTTGCATATTCATCTGACTCAGAGTCTTCTTGTTCTGATTCTTGGACCCGTTCAACTTCAACTTCACCTATATCCTCCGTTGTTCATTCAATATTGTTCACCTCTCTTACCGGGTCTCCTTCATCAACTTTTATGTCAATACAATCAACCAATTTATGCAACCTCTTATTATAGAATCTATATCCTTTACTGTTTGTATCATACCCTAAGAAGATGCCTTCATTATCCCTATCATCATACTTTGAAGTGTAGCACTTACTCCCAAAGAATTTGAAGTGTTTTATTGTAGTAGGTCTTCCATGCCACAATTCATAAGGTGTCTTGTCACCGTGTGGTTTGAGGTGAGCTTTATTAAGAATATGGATTGTTGTGTGTATTGCTTCTACCCAGTAGGTTTGACCAATGTTCTTCTCATTCATCATTGACCTGGCCATTTGCTGAACTGTTCTGTTTTTCCTCTCAACTACTCCGTTTTGCTGTGGGGTTCCTGGGATTTTGTATTCTCTTTTGATCCCATGTTTATCACAAAACTCCTTGAAATCACTTGACATAAATTCTCCTCCTCTATCTGATCTCACAACCTTTAATCTGTTGCATGTTTGATTCTCAGTTAAAGCCTTAATATTTTAAATTTCTCAAATGCTTCAGCTTTTTCTTTGAGGAAAGCAACCCAAGTGAGTCTGGAGAAATCATCAATGATCAACATGAAGTAGTTTTCCTTCCCCATGCCTTCCTTTCTTGATGGTCCACATAGATCCATATGAACTATATGGAGTGGTTTCTCTATTGAAGTAGAGTTCTTGGATTTAAACTGTGTCATGATTAGCTTTCCTACTTGACAGGGTTTACACACAGAATCTTGTGGCTTTGATATTCTTGGAAGATCCTTTACCGCCTCAAGATTTTTGAGCTTGATTAAGTGGTCAAATTTTAGATGTCCAAGTCTCCTATGCCATAACCAACTCTCATCATTAATGCTTAGATAACACTCTTCTCTATCTTCTTTCAACATATATACATTATTATCTGTCCTTATGCCTTTAGCCACCACTTGTCCTGAATTTATAGACTTTATCTTACAATCTTTGGAAGTGAACACCACTTCACATCCTCTGTCACACATTTGACTTACTCTGAGAAAATTATGTTTCAACCCATCTACAAGTAGGACATCCTGGGCTTTTCCTTTGCCATTACTTAAACTCACCATCCCTTTACCCTTGATTTTACCTAGTTCATCATTTCCAAAGGTCACGTTTCCTATTTTTCCTTTACTTATTGACATAAACTTATCCTTGTATCTAATCATGTGCTTGGAACATCCACTGTCTATATACCAAGGGTATTTTTGTTTTTGAGCTGAAAGTACTATACCACAATTTTCACTATCTTTCCTTTTCCATGTGTTGACATTTTTAGCTAAGGGTTTTATCTTTGTATTTGTTTTGTAATTATTCAGATGGCAGTTTGCAACTTTGTGGCCAAAGTTATGACAATTATAACATTTTAGCTCATTATTCAGTAGGTAAGTGATTGGTGCTACATTGTCTATTCATTAGCTGCTTAATTCTATGCTGTAAATATTGTTTATTTCTTGACCTCCTCAGTTGCATGTATCTAAACTTAATTTGACAATTTGCAATCTTATGACAAAAATTAGAACAATAAAAGTATTAACCATAGAAGAAATTTTGGTACCTGAAGGGTGGCCTTCTTCTTGGCAATTGTTTCTCCATCTTATAACCTCTTTGTTTTTGATCAGGGATCATCTTGTCTTTATTATATTTTGGTGACAAAGTACTCTCATGCTCTGATTGTCTGCTGACTTGGAACTTGATCATATTTACTGGCTCTTTGCTACTTGAACTACTTACATAGCCTAAACCAGTCTTCAACAAAGGAGATATCTCTTTGTTCAAAATTTCATTTAGTTCTATTGAGGCTTTAATGCTTGGAAGATTTTGGAGATACAATGCTTTAAACTTCTCCATCTCTTTTTTGGTTTTTACTACCTCTTCTTCCAAGTCTTCACATCTTGCCTTCTTTTCTGATAACTACTGTTTCAAGATGTACTCTATCTTCTTTAACTCTTCTAACTCCACCTTTAGCAGGCAAAAGTCTTCATCATGATTTTTAGCATTCTTTTCAAACTGCATCAACAAATGTTTTTGTTTTCTCTTCTCAAGTTTGAGTCTGTCAATCTCTTCTAAGAACTGATTAGTTCACCTTCCATAACAACCACACCTTATTCATCATTAACATCACTTCCTGTGTTTTGGTTATCATAATCCTCTTTGTCCATAAGAATAAATTCATTAACCTTATATTCACAGGAAGAGTCACTATCTGTGTCTTCTGAAGAGTCATCATTGTTTACACATACACTTTTGTTTTTACCAAATCTCCTAGGTTTTTACTTCTTTTCACCTTCAGAATTCTGATCCTGCTTCTTGTGTGGACACTTAGATGCAAAGTGACCTATCTTTCCATTGTTAAAACACTTAAAGGGCAAATTGCCTTGATGCTTGCCTGATCCTTTCTTTAGTCTTCTCACAAATTTTGCTTCAATTTCATCAGGCTCAGATTCCTCATTCTTATCTTCTTTAAAAGAAGTTTCTGTAGTGTTGGATTTATCTTTACCTATCCTTATTTCATATGAATTCAACGTTCCTAGAAGTTGATAAAAAGACAAATCTTTTATATCATTAAGTTCTTCTATAGAAGAGACCTTTGGGTTGAACCTATCTAGCAGAGATCTCAAAATTTTCTGAACTAAAGAGGCTTCCTCATTTTTTTCACCAAGAGATTTAATTACATTTACTAGTTCTTCAACTCTCAGAAAGTACTTCCCAATAGTTTCATATTCTTTCATATGTAGCTATTCAAACCGTACTCTGTAAGTTTGAAGCTTGGCATCCTTTACCTTCTCATTACCTTCATAACTACTAATGAGTTTGTCCCACATGTCTTTGGCAATTTCTAAGTGCATAACTTTTCCAAATTCTGCTTCTGCAAGCTCACTCAGAATAACATTGATAGCCTTAGCATTGAAGTTGAATTCTAGTTTGTCATCCTTATTAGCTAGTACAACTGGCTTTAAATAACCAGTCTCTATCACATCCCATACATCTCCACCTAAATCCATTATGTAGGTTCTCATTCTAACTTTCCAGAAGGAAAATTTTGTTCCATTGAATAGAGGGGCCTTATTGGTTGAAGTTCCTTCATGGCTTGACATTTTTAATCTTACTGATCTACCTTTAAATAAAAGAAACCGGCTCTGATACCAATTGTTAGACAAATGAGATGGGGGGTGAATTAGTTGTTACCGTGCTTAAACAATGATGCCCATTTTAAACTCTTTACATAACACTTCAATGATGATCACAATAATGTAGAAATGAAACCAATAGAATATTCAACATCAATCACACACATGAAATATACAAAGACAGATATTTCCTGAGGAAACCCATAAAGGGAAACACCTCTTCTTCTTGATATGATAAGTAATATTTATTTTATGTACATTATCATTCTTATGAGCACCAACTCATTGTGAGGCTACCACCTCTATTTTGCAAGCTGCAACTTGCTGAGAGCACCAACTCTCTGGTTTCTCTAGCACCCACTAGAAGGAAGCACCAAATCCCTGGTTTCTCTAGCACCCACTAGAAGGAAGCACCAACTCCCTAAGTGTTCCAACACCAAATGGATGGAAGCACCAACTTCCAGTCACATAGGCTCCGACCTGTATAACAGAGAACAATAGTTCTCCCTTGCACCACCCTACAGCCCTGAAATATAAATATTTGCTTTCTATGACTTAATCACAATGATACAACATTTATCTATTACTTATGAGTCTCATCACTATTCTACGACACTTCTCTGCTATGCCTGCATCAGTGTCTCTCTGCTCTCATGAATCACTCTCAACAAAAACATTCATCTCTTCTGTGTTCTGTGTTTTTATACTCTCTGTGCACCTTGTGCATCTTTCATGCCCCGCCTCTACATGATTTTCACTATGCCACTGTTCTACCCTGCATGTTGTTCACTGCATCTCTACCACACAACTTCATATCTAACTTGAAGATCTACTTCACTTCTCTATTCTGCATGTCTTTGTCACATCGATTCCTTTGCTTGATCATCATCACAACTCTTCATCTTCTCCGGCAGTTATGCCCAATGCATTCATAATTAGTGGGCATTATGCTGAGATTCCTTAGCTTCTCTGGCAGTCAAAACTCTTCATCTTCTTTATCAATGAAAACCATTCAATTATGGATTCTTTGGCTTATAACCCCCTTCCTTCATGTGACCACTGATGGTGACCAAGCGCTTATTCAAAAAGGCACTTCTCGATTTCTTTCGAGTGAGCACGAGCTCCGTTTCACGATATGAACTTGGGCTATGAGCTTCATGTGACCACGTTCTTGCAGGCATGTCCGTAGGTGGTTTGAGGGAAACCTACTTTTCACCCCGTAATTCATTACAATCCTCCACATGTCCTTTATCCAAAACCATGGTTTAAATTGCGGCCCGCTCATGAAAAATTAAGGCCCGAGCATGTTCTGGCCCCATAATGGAGCATGGGCATCTATCTCATGATCTTGATGATGTTATTGAATGGACGGTTCAGATCTGTCCTCTCAAGTCTGTGGACTAGATCTCTCCTTCCTCCATCAAAATTTGAGGTTTCCTTCGTGATCCGGGATCTGGGAGTTTCAACTCTCAAACCCTGTTGCTGCTGACTGGATATCTTCCAAAATGGAAGGTCTACTAACATATGTCCTCTTCAATTGACGGTTCTATCTTCTTTCCTTTTTCCACACACAATCCTTGGTCTCAACAATCAGATGACACATGTCCCTCCAAACCAATGGATGAGATCGATTTCACCTTTCAGGTTTTAGGAGTTTCGATTCTCAAAATCTGCTTTCTCCCAGATCATTTCACCCGGAGTCCATGATCCAACGACGCATGTCCCTGTCGGATCAACGATCGAGATCTCCTTTGGGTCTCCGGACTTCAGAGATTTCAATTCTCAATCTCCGCTTTCTCAGAACACTTTTAGCCTGAGTCCACATATTCCTACCATGTGTCCTCCTCCAATCAACGATCCTCATTCACTTCAAGACTTTAGCACTTCGACAATCTCAAACCTTTCTCCTTCGTATTTTCCTAAAGATGAAAATCTATTGACCCATGTCCTATTTAATCCAACGAATATCCTCCGCTTCGAGACTTTGGCTTTCGACAATCTCAAACTTTTCTCCTTCGTGTTCTCCTAGAGAAGTTTCACCCAGAGTTCACGATCCGTTGACACGTATCCTGCTACATGATCAACAATCAAGAATACACCCGAAGTGATCTTCAGATTCAATGAATCATATCCACTTCGGGTCTTCGACATTCAGGACTTCGGGTCTTTGTGCAAGTACTGGTGGTAAAAATACCAAATAAAAACTCCTGGAGTGATGTAACTCTTGCGTCACTCGATGATGTGTCACGAGCCGAGAAACTGCCATGTGTCACTCAAATTTGTGATTTAAACATACCTGAAATGACGAATCAACTTGACACTTGTCATTGTCTGATTGCACCACATGTCCTTGCTGATGTGGTCTGCCACATGTCCTTGAGAATGAGATTTGTTGATGTAGATCTCCCTGTTCTAACAGTCAATGTTTGATCTCCAGATCCGACGGCTGAAGAAACTTCGCATTCTAGAGATTTCAAATCTCAAACTTTCAGGAGCGTAATGTCCTTGCATCTCTATATATGAAGTGAAGGCTTTTCTTTCGATCAGTATCTTGGATCGATGACTCGATCTTTCTATGATGCAACTTTGCTAGATTATCATTTCATTCCACTCAAAATCGATCTGACGACTGCTAGAACTTCACATTTCGGAGATTTCAAATCTCAAACTTTCCTGAGTGTAAATTCCTCGCATCTTTAGACCTAGACTAATCATTGTTCGTTGATCATATTCTCAGATCGATGACTTGATCTTTCTGCAAGCTCATCCTGTCTGGACACTAATCCAATGACCAATGTCGCTCTTCCTCCTGAGCTTTCTAATCTCTCTGACTTAGAAGGTTTTCTAAGTGTTCAAAGGTCTCAACCTTTTCTCCTCCCGAGAGTCCTTCTCTTCGACCTTGACTACACTTATGGAAAGCACAAAGAACTATCTCTTATGAGCTTTGATCTCTGCATACTATTCGCTCTTCCTCCTGAACTCATGCTTTCCCTATTTTCCATCTTTGCTGCTTTCCTTACCTGTAAACATACCATCGTCACTGCTGTTCTTGCCATCAATGACAAGCACATTCTGCCTGCAAACATGCCAACACTTGGAGGCACATACAAAAATTAAAATCCTGTTGGATGGAAACAATTATTGTGTTAAGGGGACTAATAACTCAATTAGATGATTTATCAAGAAGGAATAATGAAGGATATTAAAAAATCCTTGATTTGGATATCACTGGAACCACTATTGAAATCTCAGACCGTAAATATCTTTCAAATTCTATGCTCATGACTCGATAACATTTCAAAGAGAAAAATTGAAGAATTAAAAAGGGAATCATCTGGAAAGTTTGATAATATGATTGAATTTACACATGACAACATTGACAAATGACTTGTCAAGTACACACATAAAAATGAAGATATTGAAAATAAATAAAAAAATTTATCTGTTGATCTTAGAGAAATTTAAAATGAGCTGTTTAATGTTAAAATAAAACAAGAAGTAATCATTGCCCCATTAAGGGACTTTATCCAAGAATGGTTGAACAAATCAATCACTAAGATCTCCAAAATACTAACATAGGTAGTTATGATCGATAATCAAACCAAAACCAACAAGATTATAAAAGAAACAATAACAAGCAAATGAAGAGGAGAGATACCATCACAATAATTCCATGTTGATCACACACTTCTTTCATTATCAATTTTCATCCAATTATTCTTCTTCTTTAAATATAAAAGTATAACCGAATCATGGTGAATTTCTCTTTGTCTTCTTTCCAAATTCTCCTGTTCAACATCCACCCATTTTCTTCCTTCTATGTTCTATATTCTTGTATATGTTTTATTTATGGTCCGTGCGAGCTCCAATCCTAGTCCTATGGAAAAACGTCTTTAATTTCAAAGTATTGTAACATACATTATTATTTTTGAGAAATCCCAGAGAACTGATCTGGGATCAATTTTGACTTTATTTTATAACTCTGAGTTTTGAGTATAAAGTATTTGAAATTTATCTATCATAATATTCTTTTGAGATGTATAAACAATTACTCTATAAAAGTTTTCTTATGCATATGAATCATCTTCTTTTATTTTGATGTGATAATAGATATTTATTTTCACTATGATGGATGTGAGAAAATTTTGTTTATTTTCTGTAATGTGTGATGTGTGAGATTCCTAGTCAATTTCTCAGGAATGCTCTTTTATAAATCCTTTTTACTTTTCAACATTTTTGATCTTTCTTTGATCATAAAAGATTGGACTATCTTAAGGTCTTATATTATTTCTTGATCCGAAGTTATTAAGAATATCATAAGCCAAAGAGGAGTACCACTTCTAAAAAAATGAAGGAGGATTCATATCCTTGTGAGGTTTCTGTTTCAGACCTTGATGGATTCAAGCATAACAAAACATTATATCTTCGATATTTGTGTCCAACTCCATGTCCTCAAGGGGATTATCATCATCAGGTACACAATCTTTTAATTCCTGTTGATTTACCCATATTTTTATTTTAAATAAAGTTACCGACTTAACAAGAACTATAACCTCAAAACGAGAATTATAGCCCTTAAAACCCATATTTTTTCATAAAAAACATGAAAATAAACCCCCAAATCAAAAAGTGGTGCTACCGATAGCACCCTTTTTTGTAATTGGGTCAAAATTACAATTTTTTTGAAGCATGGTCTTAAAAGATCAAACGATTGCTGAGAAAAACTTTAAAATCAACCCCCAAATCCAAAAGTGGTGCTACCGGTAGCACCACTTTTTGTAACCGAGTCAAAATTACAACTTTTTTCAAGCATGGCCTTAAAACATAAAATAGTTGCTTAGAAAAACCTTAGAATCAATATCCAAATAAGAAAATGACGCTACCTAAAGAAACATGTTTTTTCTAAATGTTAAAATTACAACTAATTACGACTTAATTGAAATTGTGGCCTTGATAAGAAACCCCTACGCAATCAAAAAACCCAAAATTGGATTGTAAATGGTCACCTGAAAATTTATTTATTGATTTTTTTTTTTTAAATTTACATTAAAAATAAATAAAGAGACATGAGAAAATCTTCATAATTTTTTTTAAATTAAGAAAAAAACACATTTAAAAAAATATAATCAAAACCCAAATTAAAAAAAAAAACTTAAAAAAAGGTGGAAAAAAAACTAAAAAGAAATGAAAAAAAATTGAAATTTCCTCGAAAAACAATAATTAATTTTTTTTTTTTGTAAAAAAGAATAATAAAAAATCCCTTGAAACTTTAAAAAAAGAAAAAGAAAAAAAATTAATAAAAAAAACTCAAAAAGAAACAATTCAAAATTAAAAAAAAATATCTAAAATAAAAAAATATTAGAAAAAATACTAAAACTGCGTAAGCTAAAAGTGTTGATTAATTGGGTTGGTTGCATTGATGTCAACCCTCGAAGAAAGTTTGATAGCAAATTCCGGTATCACAAAGGTTTGGGTAATGGACCCAAGTTTATTTGATGTATAATGGTATGAGTTTTGATATATTTGCAGGTAAGACTGTTCTAGATGGATTGTACATGTCATGCCATTTCTGGTGGTATGTGGAACATCAGATAACTCCTCACCGTTTGAGAGTTATGGCCTTACGAATTTGGAGGACCCTCATTTGTTGGCTTGAAGCTCCAAAAGGTCAAAGAAGTCAAAGTGCTTGCAAAGAAGAAATTATTTAAATAATAAAGTGGAGTGACAAAGTAAAAAATGATTATTTAAATAATAAAGTGAAGTGACAAAGTCAAAGAGGATTATTTAAATAATAAAGTGAAGTGACAAAGTCAAAGAGGATTATTTAAATAATAAAGTGAAGTGACAAAGTCAAGGAGGATTACTTAAATACTAAATTAAATGGAGAACTTTCTAATTATGGAAAGTGGTTAGAAGTGGGTTATCCCTAAAATAAAGAAATTGGGTTAAGATGGTTAAAAGGTTGACAAAGTCAAAGATGATTATTTAAATAATAAAGTGAAGTGACAAAGTCAAGGAGGACTATTTAAATAATAGAGTAAATGGAGAACTTTCTAATTATGGAAAGTGGTTAGAAGTGGGTTAGCCCTAAAATAAGAAAATTGGGTTAAGATGTTTAAATGGTAACCCCTTGAGAAAGCTACATGAAAGTATAAATAAGAGGCAAGGCTCTCTCAATTTAATCACACTTGAGCATATTGAATATCTACAGGTGACCGAGGTAACCAAAGGATATCAAAGATGAATTTCAGAGGGAAGGTGAAGTAAAGAAGGTCAAAATTCAAGGGAGGATAAATTCTTTTGATGATGCTTTCTAAGGTATTCCTTTTTTTCTATAACTCCTTTTCTAAGAGGTTCCAAGTAGTGATACCTAGAGGAATTGCACAAAACACACTGAAGAACATTGTGTACTATTTTTAGATCTTTATTTATTACAAGTAGATAGTTACGATTATTTCAATTTAGGGTTGTTGACTAATCCAAAACTATTTGTGTGAGACTAAAGTAAAGTTTGATGAAAATGCTAGTCTCTTGTTGTTAAAGTTTATGAAGGTTTGTAGGTTGAGGTATAGGTTGGTGCATGGTTGATGCACTTTTTTATGGTACAATTTGATTATAGGTTGTTTGGTATAGGTTGGTGCATGGTTGATGCACTTGTTTATGGTACATGTTGATTACAGTTGAGGTACAGGTTGATGCATGGTTGATACATGGTTCAGGTTATTGGTACAGGTTGTTTGGTGCAGGTTTATTGGTACAGGTTTACAGTAGTATATCTCACAGTGATAGTGTGACAGTGGTTCCATCTTTCTACTTATACGTCAGGGCGGTTGGACATGTCAAGTACCAGTGGTTGTAGCCAGAGAACATAGGGGGTTGTAGTCAGAGAATTGGGTAGTTGGATCTTCCCTTAGGTTGTAGCTTGAGAAACTAGAGGGTTGGAGCCTCCTTCTAGTTGCAGCTGGAAAACAAAGGAAGTTGGTGCTTCCAATGAATGTAATTCTTCAAGACATATAAGAAAAAAAATTCTGTTGTTTTCTCCCACTTTGGGTTTCCACATAAAAACAATGGTGTACTATGTATGTGTATGATTGTTCATTTGTTCATTGTTTATTTACTTTGCAAATATTGGATGATAATGCTACATCGATATAACATTTGCATTATATGGTTAAAAATGATTAGATTTATTTATTAATGATTCACCCCCCCTCTTAGTAATCCAACAATTAGTATCAGAGCAGGTTCCTTCAGAAATCAATTTAACCACTGAAAGGTAGATCATGTAGAGCAACAACATGTATAAAAATGGAATACCATAGTTTGATGGACAAAAGCATGCCTTTTGGATCATAAGGATGAAGACATATATACATGCACAAGGATTTGAAATTTGACAATCAATTATAGATGGATACACAACACCAACAGTTCCTCCGACAAATGAGAAAGATATGAAACTCGGTCATAATAATTCCAAAGCCACAAATGCACTTCTGAATGGTCTTGGAGAATCGATATTCACCAAAGTTGCACATTATAAATTTGCTAAAGATATTTGGGACAAATTTCAAAATATTTATGAAGGAGATTCAAAATTCAAAGAAACAAACCTTCAAACTTATAAAGGTCAGTTAGAATATATAAAGATGAAGGAAGATGAGAATATTGCAACTTACTTTTTATGAGTCGATGAAACAATAAATGCAATCTTTGGATTGGAAGAAGAAATCAAAGAATCTGTAATTGTTCAAAAGGTACTAAGATCTCTTCCTATGAGATTTGACCCTAAGATATCAACACTAGAAGAAAGAGTAGATCGAAACTCAATAAGCATGGATGAACTACATGGAATCTTTACAACATATGAAATGAGAACTGAACAAGAAAATCTAGATACAAAATAAGTAGCCTTCAAAGCATCCAAAAGGTCAAAGCAAAAGGGAAAGCAAAAATAAAAATAGCATAGCAACATTAGTGACATCTCAGAAGATGATGAAGAAGTGGACAACTTTGTCATAAGATTGAACAAGCAAACCAACAACAACTATAGAGGTAAGCTTCCTTTGATTTGTTTTAATTCTGATGGTATTGGTCATTTGCTAACAAATGTCCTCATAAGAAAAAGAGAAATGATGAAGGTTACTCAAATAACAAACAAACATATAAAGGAAAAAGAACCACAAATAAAGTTTTCAAGAAAAGCTTATGCACCAAAGAAGACATCTCATCATCAGATGAATACGAAGTTAGTGACAGTGAGACAGAATGATTTCTATTCATGGCAGTAGAAGACACTGATAAAGAAGAATCCGAAGAACAATATGAAGAGGACGAAGAATAATATGAAGAGGCATAAGTTGACTACCGAGAGGAATTGTTGTGTGCCATAGAAGTTATCACAAGAGAAAAGAAGAAAAAAAAGAAACTAAAAGCAGAACTAGACAAGAAAGAAGGCACTCAGGAACTAGAAGAAATGATAAAAAATTTGAAGGTTCAAATTGAAGAAGATAAAAGAATTGAAGAAGCACTCAAAGAACAACTAGAAGGAAGAGACATGATCATTGGAAATTTGGAAGAAAAAATTGTCACATTAAAAAATGATCTTTAAAATAAAAATATGCAGAACAACTCAAAAATTTTGAATGACATTATCAGCAGTAAAAAACCTCATCATGAGAAGTCTGGACTTGGATACAATCAGACAGAAAATGGATCAAGCTCCAAAACAACAAAACAAGAAACATATCCAAAAATCTATGCTTAAACAATCAAATGGGATATGAAGGTCTATAAAGAAATTACAGGGACACTCCTCCACCGACAAGATTCGGATTTCAGAATCAACAACTGACAGAAACATATAGGCCTCAGGAAGAAGAAGGATTCATAAGAGTACCTCCTTTCAGAAGATCTTCAACTCCCAAGTATCGAACTATCTTTTTTTGGTTTATGTTATGCATGTAATAATTTTGGACATAAAGATATGAATTGCAGAGATAACAACAGGAACATAAACAACTTTGAAAGTCATACACAAAAGGGTTATCCAAGAAGTCCTAGTGAAACACAAAGAATAAGTTACAACATGTTTGAATCTTTGAGAACTGAAGTGGAATGCTACAAAGGTAACAACTTTGGATACATGGCCAAATATTGTAGAATGACAGTCCCTCCTAGAGATCCACAATAGAAAAACAACAATCATAGACATGAACCTCATAAAAGGACATGGATAAGAAAGTATAATCAATATAGCAATGAAGAATGCACACTCTCTCTACAAGATAAACAGAAGAAACATGGTTGGTATGCTGACAATGACTATTCAAAACAAATGAAAGGTGATAGAGACAGGTTTCTTACATTAAGAAAGGAAAGAGATGGATCAATCTCCTTCGGAAATGATGATTCAACTAAAATCATTGGAAAAAACACAGTCAGAATTGGTAACAAGAATACTAAGGAAAAAAATGTTCTACTAGTAGAAGATATGAAACATAATCTTATAAGTGTGAGTAAAATGTGTGACCAAGGTCATAAAGTTACTTTCGATTCACAAAAGTGCGAGATAAGAAAAGAAGTTTCAATAAAATTGATTGCAACAACTACGAGAACTTCAAGCAACATATATGTATTAAGTGAAATTGGAAATGAAAAGTGTTTCCTAGGAAAGGAAGATGAAAGTTGGATATGGCACAGAAGAATGGGTCACATACATTTTGATAACCTTGTCAAAGTTAGCAAAAGGGAATAAGTTAGAGAAATTCCACAGATCACAAAACCAACCAACACTTTATGCAAGCATTGTCAACAAGGAAAGCAAACAAAGACCAGGTTTAAATCAAAAGAATATTCAATGACAAGACCACTAGAAATTGTGCATACTGATTTAGTTGGACCAACAACAACAAAGGGTTTAAAATGTGAGAAATAATTTATGTTATTAGTTGATGATTATACAAGAATGACTGCAATTTTCTTTCTTAGGAATAAGTCAGAAGCTTTTGAAATTTTCAAGGTCTACAAGGAAATGGTTGAAAATGAAATGGATTAAAAAATCAAATGCTTGAGATATGATAATGGAGGAGAGTTCACTTCAAAGGGATTTATGGAATACTGCAACAGACATGGAATAAAAGACATTTCTCCGTTGCTAGGACACCTCAATATAATGAAGTTGTTGAAATAAAGAACATGTCATTACAGGAAATGGCTCGAACAATGCTAATGGATTCCAAATTGACAGATATCTTTTGGACACATGCAATGCATACAACAGTTCACATTCAAAACAGATTAATGCTCAGAAACAACACTGACAAAACTCCCTAGGAGCTATGGAAAGGAAGACCAACAAATGTGAAGCACTTCAGAGTTTTTGGAAGCAAATGCTACATCAAAAGAGAAGATGGCAGAATGGGAAAGTTTGACTCTCTTGTGGACAAAGGAATACTTGTTGGTTACTCAAGTAAAAGGAAATCATGTAAGTGTTAGAACTTGAGATTGAACAAAGTTGTAGAAAGCATCAACGTAACACTTGATGAAATGGGTAGACAAGAATTAAAGGAAGAAGAAAATGAATCAATGGAACATATTTACAAAGAAGAAGCAGAAGATGAAAAATAAGTAGAAGGGGAATATGAAGAGGATCCGACAAACGTAGAAGAGAAAGTTCAACAAGTGCCTCCAAAGACACCTAGCAGACGAGTACATAAGAATTATCCTTCAGATCATATTATCAGAAACAAAGATGCAGGAGTTGAGACTAGAAGAAGAATCCGTTCATCAGAACAAACACACCTAACACTCTCATATACGATTGAACCAACCTGTTTTGAAGAGGCCAACAAAGATGAATTTTGGAATAAGGCCATGGATGAAGAATTGGATCAAATAGAGAAAAATGACACTTGGGAATTGGTTCCAATACCAAAGGATAAGAATGTGATCGACAAAAAGTAGGTATACAAGAATAAATTGAATGAAGATGGACATGTTACAAGGAACAACGCTATATTGGTATGTACAGGATATGCATAGGTTGAAGGAATCAACTTTGAAGAGACATTTTCCCCAGTTGCCAGAATGGAATAAATCCAATTGCTTTTAGCTTATGCATGCTCCAAAAATATTGAAGTGTATCAGATGGACGTAAAATCAGCTTTTATGAATGGGGAACTTGAAGAAGAAGTCTACATTGAACAACCAGAAGGATTTTAGTTGTCAAAGAATGCAAATTATGTGTATAAATTAAATAAGGCCTTTTATGGTCTAAAATATGCTCCTAAAGCATGGTACTTTAGACTGGATAAATATCTACAACATTTAGGGTTCATAAAAGGAAGTGCAGACAAAAACCTCTACATCAAGGTAACTCAATATAGTATTTTATTAATTGAAGTTTATGTTGATGATATTATTTTTGGAAGTACTGATGAAAGATTAAGATAGAAATTTTCAAAGGACATGCATAATGAATTTGAAATGTCATTAATTGGAGAACTATCCTTATTTCTGGGTCTTCAGATACGTCAAAGAAACCAAGGGATTTTTATTTCTCAAACCAACTATATCATAGAAATGCTAAAGTAGTTTGGAATGGAAGATTGCAAACCGATTATCACTCCCATGTAAACCGGTTGCAAGTTGTGCAAAGATGATGATTCAAAGTCTACAGATCAGAGGAAATACAGGTCAATGATTGGTAGCCTACTATATGTGACAACATCAAGATCATATGTAATGTAGGAAGTTGGATAGGTGGCATGATTTCAAGCAGCACTGAAGGAATCACATGTATTATCAGTGAAGAGGATTTTCAAATATCTCAAAGGAACATACGAGTTTGGATTATGGTATCCAAAAGGAAAGGATCTATCACTTATTTCCTACAGAGATGCAGATTGGGCAGGTTGCATTGATGACCAAAAAAGCACCGGTGGAGCAATGCTCTACTTGGGTGAGTGTTTAGTATCATGGATAAGAAAGAAACAATCATCATTATATTTATCTACAGCCGAGGCAGAGTATATTGCAGCAACAACATGTTGTACACAAGTTCTATGGATGAAACAAACTCTTATAAATATACATGTTGAGTATGATGAGCCCATTCCAATCTATTGTGATAATACAAGCACCATCAATATCTCAAAGAACTTGGTGATGCACTCCAATACGAAGCACATTCCAATCAAGTATCACTTTCTAAGAGAACATGTTGTAGAAAAGAACATCAGAGTTGAATATGTGGGCACAAAAGAACAAGTGGAAGACATCTTTACAAAACCCCTTCCACGAGAAGCCTTTGAGTATCTTTGCTAGAGACTCAGAGTTATTTCTACTCCAAAATGAATTATTTTGAATACCTATCTTATGTGTCTTAGATGTACAGGAGGAAGCACCATAAAGATGATAGTTCAGGTTGGGAGATCAAATGAGTCAATTAGGGGGAGACTACCTGAATGGAAAGATACCTTTTCCATTGATGACAAAGGGGGAGAGATTTATCAGATGCAGAGGAAATAGACATGGTTTCAGAGGGAGCGTTGGTCACATAGATGCATACATGGTTCCAGGGGGATCATGAGTGATATGATTTCAATATTGCATCAGAGTGTTTCCATCAATGCCAAATGGGGATATTGTTGATTAATTGGGTTGGTTGACATTGATGTCAACCCTTGAAGAAAGTCCGGTAGAGAATTACGGTAGCACAAAGGTTTGGGTAATGGAACCAATTTTGTTTGATGTATAATGGTATGATTTTTGATATATTTGCAGGTAAGACTATTCTAAATGGATTGTACATGTCATGCCATTTCTGGTGCTATGTGGAACGTCACATAACTCCTCATAGTTTGAGAGTTATGGCCTTACGAATTTGGAGGACCCTCATTTGTTGGCTTGAAAACCCAAAAGGTCAAAGAAGTCAAAGTGCTTGGAAAGAAGAAATTATTTAAATAATTAAGTGAAGTGACAAAGTAAAAAATGATTATTTAAATAATAAAGTGAAGTGACAAAGTCAAAGAGGATTATTTAAATAATAAAGTGAACTGACAAAGTCAAAGAGAATTATTTAAATAATAAAGTGAAGTGACAAAGTCAAAGAGGATTATTTAAATAATAAAGTGAAGTGACAAAGTCAAGGAGGATTATTTAAATAATAAGTTAAATGGAGAAATTTCTAATTATGGAAAGTTGTTAGAAGTGGGTTAGCCCTAAAATAAAGAAATTGGGTTAAGATGGTTAAAAGGTAACCCCTTGAGGAAGCTACATGAAAGTATAAATAAGAGGAAAGACTCTCTCATTTTAATCACACTTGAGCATATTGAATATCTACAGGTGATTGAGGTAACCAAAGGATATCTAAGAGGAATTTCAGAGGGATGGTGAAGTAAAGAAGGTTGAAATTCAAGGGAGGATAAATTCTTTTGATGATGCTTTCTAAGGTATGCCTTTTTTCCTATAACTCCTTTTTTGAGAGGTTCCAAGTAGTGACACCTGTAGTAATTGCATAAAACACACTAAAGAACGTTGTCTACTATTTTTAGATCTTTATTCATTACAGGTACATAGTTATGATAATTTTAAGTTAGGTTTGTTGACTAATCCAAAACTAGTCATGTGAGACTAAAGTAAAGTTTGATGAAAATGCTAGTCTCTTGTTGTTAAAGTTTAGGAAGGTTTGTAGGTTGAGGTATAGGTTGGTGCATGGTTGATACACTTGTTTGTGGTACAAGTTGATTACAGGTTTTTTGGTATAGGTTGGTGCATGGCCGATGCACTTGTTTACCGTACAGGTTGATTACAGGTTGAGGTACAGGTTGATGCATAGTTGATACATGGTTCAGGTTATTGGTACAGGTTGTTTGGTGTAGGTTTATTGATACATGTTTACAATAGCATATCTCACACTGATAGTGTGACAGTGGTTCCATCATTCTACTTATATGTCAGGGTGGTTGGA